>JARJDY010020132.1:0-10540 GCA_030264615.1 Cypha longicornis
CAAAAATAATTAATGAAGTTAGTTACATTCAGAACGGGAAAAAATCCTTACCATCATTGATAAAACATGATAATAATAATTAACGCTTAATAAGAATTAAGTTAATTACTCTAAATAATAATAATATACCTAAATGAAGATAAACTGCGTGAAATGTATTATTTTATTTTTGTACCTTACTACTTGTTGAAACGCGTGAAATGTGTTAATTACACCCCAAAACCCATCCAATTAAACCAATAAATAGAGGCACTATACGTTTAAGTCAATTACTAAGTAATTTTAGACGGTTCACTGTGAACACAGTGGTGGCTTTGTGTTGGCATGCAATTTCGGGGGCGTATCGGTCCCCACGCCACATACATATATCAAGTGTCACCGACCAATTTTCAACGTGCCAGACCGAGTCTAATCGCTTATTTTATGCGATTTTATTGCCCAAGTGCTTTTATTGCTACCAACAATTACGACAGAAATCACATCCACATGAACAACATACATTTTCCTATATATTTTTATCATTAATTACTAATTTATTACTATTATCATAAGTAATTATATGATGGAATATGTGATGCGTTTTGCTTTTAAATTTAAGTGACTCAAAAAAATTAAAACGCAATCATTTATAATTGCTGTTTGCGACAAAAAGTTATCAATTTTCATGATTTATTTAACATAAAAAAAAGCCCACTATGACGATACTTATAATTACTAAGTATCTTCGTAGATCGTCTGTGAATATTTTGTGTTTAAAATTTCTACCCTTATTCTTCATCTAATATCTATAATTATAATTAGAACGATAACTACTATTAGTAAAATAAATGCATATTAGCTGTGCTTAGACTTTCGCGAGTATTTGTGCAGACATAAGTAATTAATAGATATAGCTGCAATAATAAATTCCCGAATAAATAAAATGTATTGCCCGTAGGTGTATCTGTTTGTATACAAGAAGGGCATCTGGTTTACGCACACATACCCGAAAATAGATATATTATATACACTTTGAGGAAATATCCTGAAATTAAGATACATATATACTTCCAGATTATACGGTGCGTTCATAAATGTAGGACCCCCCTTTTTATATCTGAACTAAACCATGGACATAGAAAATTTAATTTTCAGCGGAAAACATATACCATCTTAAGTTCACAACTGCCTAAAAAATCTACAAATTCGTTGTAGGAAGCGGCGCAGTAGACTTTTTGTCATAAGTTTTTTATAGTGGAAAGTATGATTTGTGATAAGTACATCATTTTGAAGATCGTCTAAAGCTGAATGCTAATCTTATCTGTTTAATTTCTAAATTATGTTAATGGCTTAGAAAAAATTAAAATACTAAAATCCCGCTTTCGTGAATTTGAAGCTAAAGTAATCAAAGGTGGTCAGGTTTTTACTGTCATACATTGTTTTAACAAGCCTACCTGCGGTTTCCATGATGAAACAAATAAAAAACACTTCTACTGATAAATTTTGATTTATTCGAAACCTTGATAGTTAACTGCAATAATTCGAAAATTTTCATCGAAACATTAGCTTAACTTTGTGTTTTTTTGTGTTTTTCTGTAGCAACGGTAAATGGGCTTGCTGAAACAATGTATGATAGTAAAACTAGAGCCGCCTTTAATTATTTATCAAGAAATTACGACTCATTTGCCCAGAAGTGAAATATTGATTTTTACATTTTTATGAGCCAATAATAATAAATTAAAACAAAAAAGGATAAGCAGATTTGTAATCTGCTTTAGAATACCTTTAAAATGATGTATCACAAAGTATACTTACTATTAAGTATACATCTCCATAAAAAAACCTGTGACTAAGTCTGCTTAAGTGCCACCTATGACGAATTTGTACATTTTTTTACACAATTGTGGCCTTTAGATGGTCTATATTTAATGTTGAAAATTTGAATTCTATTCGAAGTCTAGTTTAGAAATAAAAAGTGAGGATCCTACATTTATGAACGCACTGTATGTTCGTGACACGCCGGAAAAGCGAAAAACGAAAAGCGAACAATCTAAACAAACAATAGCTTTATATGTAGGTACTTATATGTATGTAGTAAATATATTATATAGGCATCTTGAACTCTAATTATTAGCTAGCTTACTATCTGGTAACTAATTACTCACGCGCAAAGACGCGCAATTCGAAAAATAGAGCATTACAAAGCTTGATCTTGTTTTAATTCAAGGGCCCAGACATGTTGAGGCCAACCAGTGCGTCCTTTAGATCTCCGGGAACTACCCACTGGATCGTCCTAACAGAAAATCATCGTTATCGCCCACAATAAACGGTCACTAATTCGATTTGCTAATCAATTTGAGTGAATTTTGATGTTATATTGCGCGGCTAAAGCGAATTAAGAGAGTCGTAAAGAGAGTTGATGTTCCGGTCTCTGCAAGGGGTGACAATCATGTGTCCGAAACATCCCCTCATCGCAATGCTCATCTAATAACTATTTTGACTCACCGATAAATCGCTGTCGAGGGATACGTGTCGCACTAAACAATCGCTCGCTGCCGACGGCAGGTTGTGAGAATGTGAAGTCCTTCGGCCGGAGGACCCCAATTCCGCCTTGAAGCCGCCCGCAGGCTCGTCCGTTTCCAGCACTCCGGTCAGGTAGGATATGTAGGACGTGGCCAAGCGCAACGTCTTGATCTAAACGATGGACAGACAGTTGGAGGGTGATCATTCAGAATTCTAATTAATTACCTTCGATAGCTTAGTATCAGAGGGCACGTTCGGTATACAGTCCCGTAAGTCGGCGTAGGCATTATTAATGGAGAAAGTACGTTTGCGCTCTTTTTTGTTAGCCGTCGCACGTCTCTTGACAACCCGCACAAACGGCGGATGATGATGAATGTTTAGATTACGACTCGTTCCAAATTCGTATTCTGCAAATGCAAGATATTGTTCATGGAGCTCATACGCTTTTTTTTTGGTCAACCATACCGTTGGAATAGGTCGGTCTGTGATTGTGCTCACTTTGGGCGTACGTTCCAGGTGTGTAGATTTGGTAAGGACCTACGATGGGACTTTGGCCGAGCACACCGGGAGATTCGCAACGGGGGCTGTTTGCCCAAAACTGACTTTCCTCGTTGGGAGGCACAGAACTGCTGTCTACATTAAATGCCAATTAAATTTCAAGGAAATAATTGCGTGATTGATGCTAAATTTACTCTCGGAAATGATCGCTAAACTCGTATGAACGTTTAAAAGTTAAAAACTTTCAAATAAAACGCAATTTTACAAATGTTGCTTTTAATATCTGGAGTTTATTACCTGATAGGTAACTGTTACCGTAATTCTGTTGAGTTAAGTATGTGTACTGATAAACTTCTTGCGAGTCACCACTAGGAGAACCCCCGAACGACATGTTACTTTTGATTTTCTTCAGCAAACACCGAACTTTTCACCTGCGATGCAAACAATTCCGACGGAGCATGTGAACTTATTAGAATATTCAAGCATTCCGCCACTTAAAAGCCAACAGATTAACACTAAAAATTTGAGCAGAGCGAGACATCCCGAATCCCGGCTAACTGCATCCAGACACCGAGGGAGTGGTCGAGTTCAGTGTCGGCAGATCCTATTGGTTTCCCGGCTCAAGATTACTTCTTATCCCACAAATCCCAAGCGGCTCATTTTTATTTATAGCCTCATCGCTGATTATTTTTGCTGGTGGGATAATTACTGACGTCGCCTTTGTTCATCCGTACAGAGATCAGAGTATACAGTAATTAATCAATTTTATAAGCAGAACTTAAAGAATTGCTTGCTCCAAGAGAAATTGTTATTTTTCTTCTGTATTTAAAATTCATCTCGCTTAGAGATATTAAATTTGTAAAAAAATACGAAAATACCGTTTAATTGCATGGTAACAAGTACATACTTACATACATATGGGGAATTTGATATTAGGTGTCGCTTAAACGCCTTAAAACGTTTACGTTGTAAGTAGTACGATATGTAAAATGAGACGGGTTCAATTATCCACTATGGGGACTTGTGCGTTAAGTGCCGCAAGAAACGAAACAACGCGAGAAAGGAACCCTTCGACATGCACAATGGGGTGCTTCTTGACGTGTTGGCGTCTGCCCGTGCATAAATATGTCAAAACCGAGACAGCATTTTGCACATTTAACATTCTTTCCTTTTAAATATATTTTATACTAATTAAGACTCTTATTATATAAGAAAATTTTCGTCGGTTCTTTTATAGCACATTGTGCGGGAATGTTTATTTATTTTCATTGAACGTGACATAAAAATGAATGTTTGGAGCTGCGTGCATAAAAAACACCTTAAATCCAGATTTACATATGTAGCAATGAACTTTCGTGTAAATTGTTAACATATCCAGAATCAGTGTATGTATCCACGTATTAGTATACAGGTCGTTCAAGGTACAATGCGATCATCGACAATACTCTGTATATACAAAATTGACAATCAGAGAATTAAGATTGCAAAAGTCATCGGCGATATTAGCTATTAATCGCCCTGCTAAAATTAATTACTGCTTTTAGATGTATAGTGCACTACCAATACTCGTTGTGTACTCCGAACAACCTGTATGCACTTAATATGCTGAGTTTGGGAGAAAAGGGCTCGAAGAAGTTCGCTTATGCTACATAAACTTCCTGATTATTACTTGCAAGGGAACATTTTTGCGGAAGTTTGTGGAAGCAGCTTCTTCAGATGATGGGCGAAGCAATAAGGTATCATCATCAGCCTTTACTTTACTTGATTACTGTGGTCTGGTTTTTGTCGTGATAGCGACGCTCGCAAAGGCGCCGGATCTTCTCATATACTGCCGCCGCCGCCGCTCACCAAACTCGATTATCTTTTTCAATTTGCTTTATCATTTCAAGTACGCATTCAGTAGCTCTTGTTCGACGCCGACACCAATGCATCCCGTGCTTTTTTTATGCACGTCGTAAGAATATGTAAATACTGCCTGTATCAACCTCATTTATCAACTCGCACTTAAGTCTTGTATATTAAACGAATCCAAATTGTTTCCGCGTATCTTGTGAACAAATAATTAGGCACAAACATATAAAAACAAATGCAAACTAAATAAGGGCGAGGAAGTTGCTAATATTTATGGTAGGTAATTAAAAACGAGACATTTGCGATTTGATTTTTTAAATTCTGATCCAAAATGAAGACAGGAAAAAAATCGGACTGGCGCCACACACATACGAACATACATGATTTCCCACATGTAGCCTAATCTCTTGTTAAATTTACAAGAGTACCACTTGAGGACCGGCGTAGTATACGCGTCCATTTGTAGCATACGAGGATGTTTTCGAGGACCCATAAATAAACTCTCAACTGACTTGACTCGCTTTTAGATTTACAATAATACAAAATTACAATAGCTTTTTATAATTGTAAAAATATGTATGTGGGAAATCTTTGGGATATGAGTGCATTCCCATGCAGAGCTTTTTACAGCACCTACGCTCTACATTCAAGCCCATTATAGATTCTCGTAAACGTGAACTATTTTTCATCGGTGACATGTTGATCAGCTCGCCTTTAATCCGCGGATTTGTCAGACATCATGGGGATTGTTGTCGCCTGGACCACATGCAGTTATTGACGCAGGGCAAACGGTATAAAATAGCGAAGCCCTTAGTTTCCGCTAAACAGATCGCAATGGAACGACTGGAGATAATGTTCGGTGTTGCACTTCTGGTGCTCTTCGCCAATGAGACACTGGCCACGAACAACGTGAAAATTGTGCTTGAAAGTGATTGATTTTATTTTAATTGCTGTTATTTCAAGGAGGACGCTTCTTTGGATCGCACCGTCAAAGGTAAGTCGGGCCAATTATGGTTCGATCCTCGTTTGGGCCGAAGGAAACGCGACCCTCCTGCCGAAGGTCCTTACAGAGGTACGGCCATTGAGCCTGAACAGCTCGAAGCTCTCATGGAAATAATACAGGAGAGTCCTTGGGCCATCGTGGCTATAAACGGTAAATCTTATTTTTTATTCTTTTTTTTTTATTCTGCGAAATATTTCTTTTATTTAATTAATCAATCTGATTTTCATCATCTAATTATTACATTAGTGTATTTTTCTATTATATATTTTTATATTCATAATATATGAATATTTTCACATTGTGCTCGAGACAGAAGGAAAGAGACAAGCCGTTAATTTTACCCCGAGATTGGGAAGGGAGTCTGGCGAGGAGATCTTCGGTGGAGACGTCCCAAATATGGGCTCCGACCGATGGCTGCAGAACTCAGAATTGACCGGCGAACTGATGTCTCAACGATCGCCGCCTTTCGCACCGCGCTTGGGAAAACGCGTATTGCCATTTTCGCCGAGACTGGGAAGAGAGAACGATCGAACTTAAACCGTTTCTTTACACCTATAAATACTTGTATTTGTATGTACTAACTTAATAATGTGTTCTGAAGTCTAGAATGAATTCAATAAAAAGTTGAACGAGTGCTTGCTTTGCATCTGCCTATTCAGATCTATTTCATTTTCTCTGCACAGATTCATAATTCTACACCACTTCAAATATCTCGTCGGAAATTTGATAACAAGATAAAAAGAAACCATAATTAGGACAATGAAGGCTTTCTTTTAAACCCAAGGCGGAAATTGACATGAGAACAAGTTCTAAATAAGAGATTCCAAAAACCCAATAACTTAAATTTTTTTTATTAAAAATCATTGAAAACTCATACAAAGGTCCTAAATGGAACAAACACACATTAAGCATTGCTATTTGAAACTTTTAGGAAGCTTTTCTTACTTTCCATGAAAAATCGCTAAATTGCGGGGAAAATCAGGATAACATATAAGAAATCAGGCAAAATCGTAAATAAAATTCCCTAAAGAAAATAAATTCTTACTGTTGCTCTCTACATTTGGATTTGTGTACTTTCCAATTATAAAGGGAGTCTGAAAGTATAGTTCTGGAACAGAGCTTTTAGCTTTCAGACGTCGCTGCTTGCCTGTTCTGCTGGTTGAATAGTATTGATTAGTTCGTTCCTATGATTAGTTCTCTTCAAGTATAAAGATTTTTCGAGGCACTTATACAACCAAATTTGGTCGGTGGTGTCTAAAGTTGCATAGGGTAAATTGGGACAAAACCGTCGCCCAAAAAAAAGTATTTAAATAATAATTTAAATTTAAATAAATTTAAAAGAGACACAATTAATTTATCCTCTTAATTATCCGCAATTTTTTGTAAGTTGGTGACATTTAATGTCCATCACAATTCGATTACACTAATTGCTTGTCCAGTTTGTTAATTAAAATTCGATCCGACATTAAATGGCACGTCGCTCGAGACCCAGAGACCCTTCTTGTTTGCATAACTTTAATCCCAGCATTACTTAAAAGCTTTTTAGCTTTTGTAAACATTAAAAAAATTAAATACATGTTTTTCATTATTAAAATCAATTAATAATAGCTAATTTGTAAAAAAAAATAATTTTTAATTTTACATTATTTTTTTAAAGAAGTAAATGTGTTGCGTCAAAACCTCTTATGAAATCATTTCTATGCACTTGGGAAAACTCATTGAACGTCATAGTTCACCTGTAAAATGCCAAACAAAGAATTCGGTTTTTACGGGGAGCTTTTATCGACGAGAACCACATGAAAGGCATCGAATCATTTTGCCACACAATGCTATAAGGTCCCCATCTATTTGCCTTTGCCGCCCTCATTAAAAAGCGCACTTTTTTCACGTTTCAATTATTGCGGTACGTTCTTTTCACGTAATCTTCCGCTGCGTCATATAATCAAAGAGTCTCGCTTGTGAAAAACGCGATGTTATTTATGTCGATTCCACTTTTAACGGCAACGCGAGTAATTAACTACTGTGCATGCGAGGCGTATCTGGGGGCTTACACGTCTCTTGTAATTGTGGCTAGATCTCCCCAAATAAATATAAGCTTCCTTTCACCATTCACGGTCATCACTTTATTAAGAGGGTAGGATGGATTCGATATGCATGCGATTAAAATAATATTGGGTAATCTAACTTAATTGCCAGCGATGGTTAATCTCGATATTGTTATGAAATCTGAACAAGAAGAGCATTAGGATATTTATATAGCATTGGTTTTTTAAAGTTTTTTTATCTATACATACTTCGTAGGGGTTGAGAATTTTTTTTAAAATTTTTATAATAAAAATGAGATAACGAATTGGGAGACTTGTAGGGTGAATAACGGTGTTTGTGTAATTGAATGACGAGTGAGGATTCAGCAATAACTTTTGATGAGTAAAGTCAGTCACTGTGCGCGAGGGACAAAACCGAGAAATGATTGAATCAACAATAACGAGACGATGATAATATTCTGGCGAAAGCCCGCGTTACAATTCGTCCGCCGTAAATTCCATAGACGGTACGAAATGCAATCATTCTACTCCAGTTAAGGTTTAGGTTTGCTTTAGTTAGATTGTTTCCCCGCTGTAGTTCACCGTCGAGTGCTCGCGGCCCGTAACGAGCTAAACTGATTACACAACAATCTGTGCTAAGCCAAATAGAGTTTATAATTGAAAAAACCACCGGTCCGCATTGTGTACGATCTATATCCTGCGTGTAACTGTAGCCTGCCATTAATATAAATACATATATGTATGTTTCTATTGCATTGTCTGCCTTCGCGAATTTGTCCAACAATTTCCAAAGCTCGTTTTACAATTATTATTTATTAATTGGTAATTAATTCTGTTGTGGCTTTTTTCTAATTATATTCACTAATTATTTTTTTAGAATTAATGCAAAAGCCATGACGACCAAGCAAAGTTGCCAACTGAAAGTAATCTCTTTCGTCGGTTAGCCACTGATGGCTAAAATACGCCACGTGCCAGCCACGCGTCTCATTAAAGCTAACAAACATAGGTACTAACTTGCAGCTACTTATCCGTATATATTTATCGCGATTTGAAAGTGTCGATATTGATTTAACGAGCATTTTCAGAGCAGTCGTCGGCCACGGCCATTTTGGTAGTCTCGCGAAAATTGGTAACTAAGGCGGTTTTTTAATTGAATTTTTTCAATTGAAACGGGCCACCCCGCTGCTCTCCTAACTGGAAACTCCAACTTTATTATTTTTATTTCTCTTTGGGCTCTCCTTGCTTGCAGCTTCTTTAAAGTATACCGAGATGTATATATATAGCCGCTCGGTTTCTTTTTGGTCCGGCGTATACACATTTACCCCGTGTTTTACAAATTGCGATTCTACTTGGAGCGGAATAAAAAGGAGCAGGACGCCACAATAAAACAAGTTATTAAATCGATTTACACGGGGGTGCGTGTAAATCCGCGTAATGACATCCCCGTGCCATAACAATAACGATGACAAACGATGGACGTGCGTCCGTCCGATAATCGAGGGCCTAACTAAGTGAACGCATCCGTAAAAGGCAGCCTAAAGAATAGCGTTGACTTTTGCGTCGCGATTTTTCACGTTCTCGACGATAATAATCAACGCGTCGATATCGTCGCTGAGTAGCGATGGCTCTGTTTTAAGTGGGCCGAGGAGATCTTATTTTTTACCTTTCCATTCCAATTATTTTCTCGGAGGCGGCGATTCACATGTCGGCTTAGTTAGTTGAAACTGGGAGTTTTCTCAACACGTTTTATTATTTGCGCGTCCCCACGGGACCCATTGGATTCAGGCAATGGCTTAGCACGTTCACGTGCGGGCCCTTACCCCACGTTGTACGTAACCAGTGTTGCTATTACACCGTTATTGAATACTTATATGTACTTTCATGCACTTGCCACACTTTTTATCCGTACAAAAGCTGAAAACGATTCGCATAATTCTTTAATGTAATCGTCATACTAATAGTGTTAACCAAATTCGAAAAGTACTTAAATGGATAAATGTACCTAACTTTGACTCTTACTTTTGTTCATAAAATCTGGTTAGGTTTGCTACTGGAGTATCTATCTGAGGATGTACCATTTACCAAGATATAGGGCAGACGGTGCTAAGATGGGGTACTTAAGGTTTGAAGATTAATAAAAGCAAAATTTGAATATAAACAAAATCGTATTTATTTTTGTATGAAATATTATTTATTATTCTTTAAATATTAGATGATATTAGAAACTATTACATACTTATATATTTGTTTTTAAATAAATGCCAAATAAAAAACAAGCATTTACCCCGTCTCGCCCCGAGGTGTGGGTAAGATGGGGTAATGATTATTTGTAACAAAATAATGTTTAGTTATACTGGCAGAATAAGCAGACGTTGGTGGCTTGTCATATCATCATCGTCGTCGATTCGCATTCTTGTGTTTTTTCAGTTTTTCTCTTCTCTTTTTGATTTCTATTTTTGCTCATTTTCTCTATTCAGCATCTTTTTTTTTCCGGGCAGCGACTTTTAATTCTTGTTTATAGGGAGAAGACATGATAATGGCTGTTTTTACACGTTTTTTAGTAATTCGTGCATGATAAATTATTTTCCATTCTCATTATGGGGCAGGACGCTTTAGTCATTACCCCATCTTGCCCCACCAT
>JARJDY010020296.1:0-13541 GCA_030264615.1 Cypha longicornis
TAACTTACCTTTTCTCCGACGCGTCCTTTCGCGAAGCCAACGTCGTCAGATCTGGAAGAAAAAAGTTCTCCTGCTGAAAGGGGCACTTCTGAAGGCCCATGAGATGATTGAGAATGTCGATGGCCTTCGAGCGCGACTCCATGAGACTCTTGATCTCGATCTCTTTGGCCTTGATGAAGAACTCCAAGTTGGAGATTTGCTTGTCGACGGGAATCTCGGAATTAACATAGACACTGAACTCGTTCCCGCTCAACTGCATATTCTGCGCCTCCAACACCCCCTTGAGACTCTTAATCTCTTCCTCCAGACTCAACTTGACCTTCTCCACCTGCATCTTGTACTCCAGATGTTCCTGCAGGTGGAAATCAATGCGCAAACTCATGTCCTCCAATTGGCTCTTGTACTGCGCGGACTCGTTCATCACGCGGGCCAATTCGCTGCGCGTATTACTTTCCAGTTCCCTCACCGCGGCCAATTCCATTGCCATCTGTTCGCGCTGCATTTGCAACCCCTGAACACTGATCACGTCCTTCTTCAGAAACTCAATTTCACTGCTCATATTCTGATGGACCAATTCGTTGGTCTTCACGTAAGTTTTAAAGTCTTCCTCCAGCTTTTCCTTCGCTGCTGTCGTCTCCGTCAGACTGGATTCCAATCGTTTGCATTCGGCGATAAGAGTCTCATTGTACTGGTACATCTTTGAGTTGCTGTTCAATTGTTTCTTGAGTTCCTCGCTCTCCTCGCACACTTGATTGTACTTCTCCTTGATGTTGCCGAATTTGTTGAAGAAATTCTGGAGGACTTTCATCTCCTCCTTCAGTTGCGCGCACTCTTCCTGGTAGTCTTTGACGGAACTTTTTAACTCTGCTATAAGGTCAGTCTTGACCTTAAGCTCTGCACGCATTTCCTGCAGAATTTCGGAGTAGTTTGTCTGTTCACTTCCGGCACTGCAAATGTTCTGACTCAATTTGACGTTTTCCGCGCGTAAATGCTGGTTTTCGCTTTCCAACCGGCGACGCATCGCCTCGGTTTCTTCTTTAAGGTCATGAAGTTGCTTCTTATCGTTACTGAGGCTCTCGAGTTTCTTTAGTAATGTTTGAGACCGGCTTCCGACTACTGAAACTTCATTGTAGCGATCGTTACCATTGAGAAGATCTTCAATTTGTCTCTGAAACGTCTGATTCAGATCTTCCTGTTCTTTCACAAGTTCCCTGAGATTGCAATTGTCCTGTCGCAATTTGTTGTATTGCATTGTAATGTCCAACTTTTCCTGCTTGACCTTTTCCACCTGGTCCGCCCATTGCAAGTGCGTTTTCGAGTCGTCCACTTGCAATAGAGCAACAGTGACTGAAACATCTCGCTTCTTCGGTTTTCGCTTGAACTTCAAGTTGGTAACTTCATTTCGGAGATCTTCAATTTCCACCAGCGCATTTTGATGGTCACTGTTTGAAGTTTCCCTTAACTTTTCCAGCTCGTAATGTGAGATCAACAAAGAGGCGTTGACCAATTTGTACTGATCTAAGTGATTGCAAAGAACTTCCGTTTGCTTCAGCAGTTCCTTGTTCTTTTTGATTAGTTCTTCGTGCTCGACTTGAGTGCACATTGTGAAATGCTCAAAATTGCGCAATAAATTATTGAGATGATTCTTTACATCATTCACGACTCTAACATTGGGATCTTCATCGGTGTTGATGCACTGTGCAGAAGTTTGAGGCCTATAATCGACCATATTGCGAAGCTCCCCAACTGTTTGTCTCAACTGCATGACGTTCAACTCCAGTTCTTTCTTTTCGTTCTGTAATTTAGGCACTTTCTGATTGGTCAACTGATCGTATTCGATATTTCGAGCGATCAACTTGGAACTAATGTCTTGGCACAAGGATCTCATATCTTCAATTAAAACGTCTTGTTTGCGTTTCTCCTGGACGATTTTTTGCATCTTTGAGACGTCTTTCTTGAGCTCGTCGATCTCCAAAATGTACGCTTGTCGCTCTTTGTGATTAATTTTTTTCTGCGATCGCTGGTTTCCTTGATTCGAGTCGAGACCTATCGAAGTGCAACTTTCCATCGAATCCTTATTGGCTTGGCCTTTCTCCATGCTCTTCAAAACGCTTCTTAACTTTTCCAGACCACTAACCAAATATTCGTTGTCAATGCGCAACAGTTCGATTTCATTGCGAGCTTCTTCAATTTGCTGCTGAACTGATTTACTGAGAACCTCAATGTAATTGCCTTGGCTATCAAAAATCGAAGCAAATTCTTCTTCCGAATTCTTGATGTTCAGTAACTCGCTTACTTTGATCTTCAACGTAGCATTTTCTTCCTTCAGAACTGAAACTTGACTCAAGTTGTGCGAAAGTTTCGTACAAATCTTATGGAGCTCTTCAATGGACGATTTCTTGCAATGATGACAGTCTAATTGCTGCTTCAACTTTGCGACTTCATTGAGGAGCTGTTCGTTTTCGTTTTTTAACAGTTGAATCGTGTTTCGATGATCAATGTTTTCTAAGTCTTTTCGTTGCTGGTTTATGATACGTTCGTAGTTTTCCGACCGATCTTTATAATGCAGCAACAGTTCTTTGGTTTTATTCATCGTACTCTTGAAATTTATGCTTGAAGAGGTGCAAGGCCCTTCGGACTCTGCCTTGATTATCTTATCGAGTTCCTGGAGAGAATCTTCATGTGCTTCAACCTTTTTCCTCAACTCATTAATTTCTTCCAGCAAATTGGCGTTTTTCGTTTTCAATTCCTCAATTTTTGCCTCGAAATCTTCAATTCTCTTTTTTAAATCTTCATTTTCTAGGCTCAGATTATGTTGAGTGTGAATGTCTCCTTGACTATTACTCTTTTCATCTCCAAACTTGCAAGGGATGTCATTTTTCTCGACGTTTAGAACTTTCAAGACATCGCTCAGGATCACATTCTCGTCTTTGTAGTTATCAATTTCTAAGTCTTTCTCTTTTAGTATTTCAATAGACTCCTCTAATTTCTCTTGCAGCATCAAATTTTGCTGGTTTAGCAGCACTTCATTATAGGAAACTCGTTCGCTTAGACCTTTCACGGCATTTTTCACTTCAAATAGATGTTCAATTTTTTCTATGTAATTTTGGATACTCGAAGTTATTAAAGCTAGATTGCATTCCGTAGATTCCTCTATCATTATCTTCCTTTCAGTATTTGTGTAAGAATCGTGAATTTTTAAAATGGTTTGTGAACACTCATCACTTCTCTTTTCCGGAATGTTTTGAGAAATACTTGACGAAACAAATGTGATGGTTTGGATTGATTTGTCTTCAACTATGACCATGGAATGATTGGAATCATCCCGTAAGTTGCCAGATCTACAATTCGATGTCGGACTGATTGCTTGAATGTCATTATGCAGACTGGAAATCTTCGATAAGCTGCTAGTTTCGTCAGACTTTCTGATATTCACTTCCTTAAGAGTTTGCGATACTTGAACCAGGTCCTCAATGTAATCGCCCAGATTTTTGTCCAGATCAGTGTTGCTGTGAAGGATTTCCAGGATTTTGTCAGTCTTCACGTTTTGATCATCCAAGATATCTTTAATTTTCTCCAACTGATGAAAGTTCTCCTTTTCTTCAACGAAGCAAAATTGCGTTTGGACATTTTGCGTTTTAATCTCCAGCTTATTTTCGTACTGAAAGAAGAAAAGTTTATGATGTTTTTGCATTAACAGAGATTCCATTATTACAGATCTTAGAATAATCTTCATATTTTCCAAGTCATGAAGGGTCCTTTTATGCTCACACTTAACGCTTGCATTCTCCTCGACGCACTTCTTATACATGTCTTCAATTTTGTGAATCTGCTGTTGTTGAAGCTTGATCAAGTTCTCCTTGGCTTTCAGATTTTGACTGCTCTGCGCCAATTTCCTCTGTAAATCAGCTATTTTATCCTCCAAAATGCCACGCGAATTGCAAAAATTTTCGCATTTCGTTGAATCCATCTTGATCTTCTTCTCTCGGGCAAAATTATTCTTCCAAAAAAAAAAACTGACACTGATTGACGCAAGCCCCAATTGACCGAGACTTTCAATTATTTCCAAAGTGATTAGTGACCATAGTGTCATAGTCAAAGAACACATGGATTCCACTACGCAAAATTCACGTATACATGTCTCTTGTGTCACATCTGCGCAAGAAATTACGATCATGGAAATCTCGTAACGTAACAATCAGTGACAAAGTTGATAAGCGGTCAATTTCGGTGGCGAATTCGCCGATCCGCTGCTACGTCTCACCGTCGATATCGATCAGTCTACAGAGTCTAGAGGATTTTTTGGACTCCCAAGACTCCGAAGAAGAGCTGACGAATAAGAGCGGCGGCATCATGAGCAGAGTGAAGTCAACAGGTTCGCATGTTCATCGGACGCCATCCGTCGGCTCCGGGTCATCTAAAAAGTCATCGAAAAGCAGACGCAAATCGCGAACGAACAATTCGGCGTCTATGACCAAGGATTCGTACAGTGCCATGCTACCGGCGGCCAGATCGGATTCGGACACATCGGTGGGAGTGCGCAAGTCGAAAACTTCCGTTAGTTCGAGGTCTTCGGAACACCGGGCTCCCAAAAGAGAGAGACGCACAATGACTGCGCGACCGTCGGAATTCAGACATCAAAGACATAAGAGTCACACGAGGGCTACTTCTGCTGCGATTCCACCCGGACCCTCGCATGACTCGGTCGCGTTGCGGAACCGCAGGAAGAGTCGCGCTCCGGGAATGGACACTGAGGATTTGAGGGCAAGAAGTCGAAGGAGTGGGGCACAAAAGGCGAGTTTTCAAAGGAAGAGTCACAGGGACGAGGATGATATTTCGGATACGGGTATTCGGCGGGTTTCTTCGCGGCATCGCAGGAGTGTCGGCAAGTCACTCAGGCAAAAGGGTAGCGACACTTCCAGAACAAGTGTTAGGGAGAGCCACAGGAGAAGGGAGAGAGAGGACAAGGTGAGCAGCAAGGAGTCGAAAGTGAGCAAGAGAAATATTGGCGTTGGTACGAATTTCGAGTGTGCTGTCGATTGTCCTCTTAATTGCAAGATCAATAGGTGCGCACCGTGTCAGAACACGAATGCTGATTGCGGGTGTTCCTATTGGTAGCTTGCAAAAGATAAAATAAAAAAATGAAAATTCATCTTTTATTGTACACTCTGTATATAGTGCAACTGTAGAGATTCCATGTAGGCTGGTGCTTTGGAAGGACCGCATTGATGAGTTAGTCAAATTTTCAGTTCTGAATTGAACACTAATATTTCAGATTTTAAAATGTGTTACCAAAAAAAAACTTTAAGTTTTGTCACCAGAAAAGAATTCAAATGTTTTCGGTTAATTTTACAACGCTGATTTTTGACTCTGAAGTTTCTCACAATTGTTGTGTACGTAGATGTACAAATTTGCCAAAGTTTTGAAGTTGCAAGAGATTAACTGCATTGTTTTAAAATTGCAATAAAAAAACATGAAAAATGTAAGGCGAAGTTACGCGTTTTCGTCGGCCATATTAAATTTAGTGCAGCTTAACAAGAAAAAAGTCACTAAAATAAACTATTTATTTTATAGTTTCAAAATGACTAGCTCTTAATTAAAATCACAACAGGATAAGTAATAATTACAATTACAGAATATTTCCATGCAATAATTGGCAAAGTCATACACATATAGTCAGCGACTTAAGTGGCTTACCATCCTTACAATTAAATTCGTTAAACTGGTTTGCTAGCTTAACGTGCTTTGGTTCAGAGGGAGTAAAACGATTGCAGAAGGGACAACTGCATCGCTAGAATATATTGCAGTTTACAGCAGTTTTAGAAGTCGAGCGGAGCGACATTTCCTTTAAACTGGACAAAACCAATTAAGTCACAGACTGTACATTGAATAAATATAGAATTTTTTCCTCGTTTAATATTAACCACTACTTGGAATTGAAATTGTGCGGAACTTATTAGTTCCGCGATTACACAGCCAATTCAACGTCATTCATAACCGCATTGTTTGCGTCACAAGCACAGCCTGATGATGATTTGTTTGTCGAACTACTCAAGCGATTGACTCCTTTGGGCATCGCTTGGAAGCTAGTCATGCTTTCATTATCGCTCTTCCGATTGTCTGCACAGTGGAGCATCCGCAGTGCCCTACGCAGCTTACTGGGGGGCGGCGAAGTCACCTTGATGGTGACCAGTCTCGTGCTGGGCGTAATGTGCTCGATGTGTCCTTTGGACACCATGGTGATGCAAATTTCGCCGCGGCTCTTGCTCCATACTCTTATGGGAGTCTCCAAGCTCTCGCCGAACTTCAAACAGCCTCTAAACATTGAAATTTACCTTTTTTCAGGGTAATTGATACTAATGGACATTTATTTTTCGACTTTCGGGTACTTTTTGTACAAGAAAGCACGCGTGCGTTAAAATCGATTTACACAACAGAGACGTTTTATTCATAGTCAATAATTGTGGACTAATTTGCGGTCAGAATATTATATATTCATAATTGTGGATCATGCAATGCATAATTTAATGTTCAAAGTATAATTATGGACACAAAAATAGATCTTGTTCCAATAATTTTATACACACAAATTTTGATGTTTGTTTGACAAACGTCGCATCTGCAGCAATCAGCAATTTTCTCTTTTTAAATAAATATTTCTTGTTCTTCTATTCTTAAAACTTGATATTTTTAAAGTGTTGTTTCTTATATCAGGGTTAAGACTTTATGGAATTCAAATTTTCGGTCCAATTAACCAACTTGGAATGAACAATTTTGAATCTAAAAATAATTCTCTAGCACTTGTAGTTTTTGGTATAATAATTTTTGCAGTTTCGCTTCTTCTTGTAGTTTAAAAGTTGTTTTTGTCGTTTTTTGACGAAAAATCAAAATAAATTTTGCGGAGTCATTTTTTATTTTTTTATCTGAAGATATCGGATTGGAAATTACTTTTCCTAGAGCACCAACTTTCTAGCAACAACTTTTAATTGAAAATAAATCTCTTACAGGTTAAAAATTACCCCTTTAAAATTTTTTAACTTTTCTTGTTTTTCTTAGAAACGTACAGCAAACGGTAATTAAGCAGTCGCCCAAAAACTCAAGCGACATCTTACACTTCTACGGCACTTGAAAATGTAATAATACAACTCCCAATTTCCAATTAGAATTCAATTTGAGTGAAATTCCACTTGGAATATCTAATTTAAACGAACTCTTGTTGGATATTGATCTAACTACTACTATAAACGAATTCCATTACACGTTCACCCTTACTTTGCATGCGAAGCATTGCTCGAGGATCTCAAAGTGGAGTCGAAAGAGTTGTCTCGATGGTGCGTGGTCATGACGGTGCTGTTGGTGTGTAGACTATGGTCATCCTTGTAGGAGTCCGTTGAGCCATTTCGGCCCCGTTTGGCGCGCGCGCGGGATAGAACCGAATAAGACCGTTGCGGCCTTCGGGACTTGAGTCCGGCCAGCCGGAAACAACGGTTGAACGTTTCCTGCAAAAGAAACTCTGTTTTAATCGATTAGTTATTCTCCTTGGGCACTTCGCGCGAACGGGCAACAGGTACAAATACCTTGAAAGCCTCGCGGAACTTGTTCGACATGATGTTGTAGAGGACCGGATTGATGGTGGTCGAGACGAAGTACAGGATACCGCTTAAGTAAGTGACGACGTAGAAGATGGTCTTGTAGGTGTTGCTGAGCTCTGCCTGCGTCGACGTGTAGATGGCCAGCAATCGCTGAGCGTGGAATGGGGCCCAGCAGATGAAGAACGCAACCACTACGGCGACTGTGGACACAGGAAAAGAATCGTTTAATGGAATTCCGCCATATTGTTGAAGAGCTTTCACTCTATATGGTTTCAACGGACTACTGTTAAAAATTTGAAATTGCTCGCTGGATTAGTTTAGTCATAATCAACAAAATTTGATTACATACGAGCAATCGAACATGCGTACAAATTCGTACAACCTTGCGACGTCTGGAAACCCACTTTTCCTGATTCAAAAGCCCAACTTCGAGCTTTTGCATGAACACGTATCCCTTCTTAGAAGATGTAGGATAAAAACAAAGTTCAAAGTGTTTTGAGCAAGGAAAACTGACAATATAATTAATGCTTCTTCGGCAGCTTTGTAAACATATGATTTTTGTTTAATTAGCTTTCCTTCTTGCTCGCTGGAGATTTATGATACTTCAGTGCGATAAATTAAACTTCCACACCGATAAAAAAATATAACCGCGTGGTGAGAATCAATAATTAAGTAATTATTTTGCGTGGGTATTACATTTAGTCGGCAACTTCAAAGTGGCGAATGGATATTATATTTAAAATGCGATGTTTTCTTTGAAGTATTTAAGAATATTTTACTTTGTCATTGATAATCCTTAAAGGAAATGGTTCCAAACAAAGATTCAGTACAATTTTCTTGGAATTCTCCCTTTCAGCTTTTTATGTGCATCAGCATTTACGATTGTCTTTTATTGTTTTTAATATCAAGAGTGAGGAAAAATGAGCATTTTGTGTATTGCACATGAATCCACATTACAACGATTTACGACTATAATAAGGCGAAAATTAGTGGGAATTAACTGATGGCGAACGTAAAACAAAAAGTCAGTAGGTATTGCTCACAAATTGCCTGTAAAAATGAATAAAAGATTTATATGGCTATGAACAAAAACATGAATTAATTCTTCGTCATGTATTAGTTATGATTTCTTTAGTAACCTTTTGAATATGCAAGAAAATAGTAAGTTCAGTCCAAGACATAAAAAGTAATCATAGTTTTTCATATGCCTTTAATTCCTTGATGGAGCTGCTATAGCTTATAGCTGAACAAAAAACTATAACTGTGTCATTTTCATAAACATGCACCCTTAATTCAATGATAATGTGTAATCTCAGAAAGTGCTTTAAAAACAATAAGAAACAAAGAAATGGAAAATAGAGAAAACAAAAGCTCACAAAAATAAAAAACAGCTCTGATTATGACCATTATTATACAATATCAATGTAAAGTAGATTTTTATCAATACATTAGCGTAATTTAACATTCATTGAATTTTTTTGCTCTTTTATTAGTTTTTTATTAATAAATGGGATTATCAATAATCATTTAAAGTTACAAAATGTTCAAGCTATTGAATTATTCCAATGTTTTATTGCAATCGGAGTCTTCTTCCTTTAATTACCTTTAATACCATGGAGCAGCTATAAAAAACTCATTTAGAAATGTAAATAATAAAACACTCATATAGAAATATAAAAAATAAGTTGTCGCCTAATCTGACGTAAGTCTTACGAAAAAGTTTCGTTCCTTAAGTAGATAAAAAGAAAATCAAGATTCCTTTTCAATTCCTTGAAATTCTATACAGCGATATCAAAGTAGGCCCTAAGCAGGGTTTTCCTTAAGGACACAAACACACATATATATATAGATATACCATGAGATATACGGAGAAATGTCATTTAGCTGGATTACACGACAAAGTCCCTTATTGCCAAATAAAGCTTCTTTCTCAACATGAATTGAACATGTTCTCCAACAACGTACTTTTTACGAGAAATTCATGAAAGACAAATTTCATCATAGTATATTACGTAACGTGAGTTGTAAATAGCACTTTACACACTTACGACCCCAAAAATCAGAATTTAATCAATTAAAGTAGCAAACTAAAATTGCAAAATAATGACAATGAAAACTTAACCATCAATCGTCGCGTGAAATAATTGAACTTAAAGTTGCGTAGACATCTGCTCCGATTTGTGCTCCACTGAATTGAAAAATTCTGTACTACTCGGATATTCTCAACCCTTTAACTATCCATCTTCCAAGCATTTTTATGAATTCATGTTAAGCAGCAGTAGCGATATTTTCCACGTCCATTTTTGCGTACATGTTTGGAAACAAGCACCTACACAAATCGGAGCAGATGTGGACGCAGCATAAGACTTTTGCCGCACGGTGCGCATGCGCCACTGGCAGTGCTACCAAGATTATCGGATGTTAAATTTACTTTCAGCACGGTGTTGTAAGTGAGTACTTTCAGCACACAAATCGGTTTAGAAAATGGCTACTTTCAGAGTGGGAGTAGATAAAATAATTTGTGCATTGTGTCTATTAAGGGGAGCTAGAGCGTTTCAGTGCGTGAAATTCGATTCAACACACGCTGTCCAAGAAATGGGCGGAAATACTCAATTTTAGTTAAAAAAAGCCAACTTTCGTGTGTCCGGTTGCTAGGTAGCCTGCACTGGAGTACATTAAATTAACATTTTTAAGAAAATTCAACAAATAATTAAGAAACTATTTTTTTTTAAATTTATATTTCTCTCGGAAGCAGAGAAAATACCTCACTGAGATGTTAACCTAGTAACTGCGCCTCCACAGATAATATTGAATAACTTTGCTGCCTTCTGAAATTAAAATAGACTATTATTCATCACGTTTTCTTTCGGAAAGAGGTTTCCCATAAAAATACTTTTTTTGATACACACGTATTATCAAATCCCTCCTAGTATATATTGTCTACCTACATATATATCTGCACGTAGAGTAAACAATTTAAAATTTAAGAATTTGCTTTTGTGTACTCTGTACTTTTTGTTCTAACGTCTCGATGTTCATTCCATTAGGGAAATGGCAGATAATAGTTGTAAGGCTCGATGCAAAGAGACAAATGCGCTCCCTCACGCGAAAAATAATAGCTCGCCAGTATTTATTCATTTGCCTCAGGAATATTTTGAATTACTATTCCCTGAAGGAATGGAAATTTATAGGTGAATCTTGAAAAGGGGAAATATGGATTTTAGAACTATATTTTCCTGGGTCTTTAAAAAACACGCAAGGTAGGAAGCCGTGGAAGCGACCGATAAAGAAATGAGACATAAAGAATAACAACAATGGCTCATGTATGCTGGGGAATTTTTATGCCTTGCATTTATTCCTTTCAACCAAAGTAGGATTCCCGCCAGACGTGGTGGAAACGTCGCATTAGGCTTCTTTCTGATGGACGATTTCTATTCTTTATTTTGCACATTTATGGTTACAAGAGCCATATTTAAAATGACATATCGGTTGAATTGGCGACATTTTTCTCTGTTAGAGTTTTGCAATGTTGCAACTATTAATTGAATGTTTAACACTCGCTTCGCTCGTTTAGCCAAATAACTCGCATTATGGGATGTTTTAAAATTTATTTAATTTACTTTTTTTTTAAATCTCTTTAAACTAAGTACATAATTATTCCCTTTTTTCCCACTAACCTCGTACGTATTTGTGAGAGCTCAATTTCGGAAAAAATTAGGTGGGGAAAACGAAAAAACCAATGAATACACTTTTCGAATGCAAATATTTCGCAAAAATCTAGAGATCTTGTTTAAAAACAAGATCTCTAAATGCTTTTTTTTACTTCATCGAAAAAAAATTGTCAAAAATTAAAAGTGTGATATTTTTACAGCAGGTTTTTTTCTGAAATGCTTTCCTATATCGATTATAATCCCCGGAACATCGTTGATAGGGCGATTTTTTGTTTAATACTTTGTTCGCTTGTTTGATTTTTTCCAAATTTATTTCCATTCCAACACATAAATGAAAACATTTCATATTATAGGACGTTTCGAATATCAATACATTATATCACAGTGAATAACTCATTTTGACACCAAAACAATGCAATGTCAATATCGCATTGTGCTTGATTGTGCTCGTTATTGCGAATGAACAATGAAATGAATTTATTATTTTATATTTATGTAACTCCCATTATTAAGTACGAGTATTTTAATTTTTGTTAAAAAGGGATTAAAAAATTCGGTTAAATGTAGATTTTCAAAAAGAAACAAACATTTTTATCGGTCCATTGATACAGATAAAGCTGATCGATCGTTTAGCACCTCGTTATCTTCTTGTTATTGCCCGGCGCCTGCATTCCTGCTGAGCACACGTGCGCTTTAAGTTTCCACCGCTGCACATTCTTCCTCCTTTCACTTGCAGATATTTTCTTTAGAGTTTATTCAACTTTGTGTCGCGAAGTGATATCTATTGTTAAAAAAAATATATTTTCAATCGGTTTTTATGGGGGGTTTCCAAAGAAAATATGTTTTTATAAGGACGCATTTTTTTAATGAAAATTGCTATTTCGTTTACTTTTTCGATAAAAATATTATTTTAGGCGCTCGTATAAGTACGTTTTATTGTGGACAAGCATTTCAAAAATAACCAATAAATAATATTTTTATTAAGAAACGTGAAAAGCATTTTTTTATTATAAAAAGCGCCTTCAAAATCGCACCGACCGCGCATATAAAAGTAAAAATTAAATTAGAGTAAATTTGAACATTAAAAACATAAAGTAAAGCTACACACATTTATATAAAAGCCCTTTAAATCAAATTTTAATTGTTATTTGTCATTAGTAATTGCAATAAAATTAAAAATTAATAGGCGCATTAATTTTTATAAATACCAATATGTAACCTGAAAAATTTGTGAATCCGACAAATTTATGCTTTTCCAAAATTTTACGAATCCTTATTAATCGTATAAAGCCGATCAATGATATCCTCCCTATTTATGTACGCATATGTAAATCTTATAGAAAAGCCCATGTACCATTCGTATGTATTAAGAGGAATCATTTTTGCAATTAGTGCTTTTAATGCTCCTGTAATTTGCATTAAAAAACGTTCAAGTTAATTTATGAGCCTACAAATGTATATTCAACCACCCTTTTCAGCTAAGCTTTTAGATTTAATTAAAGGCAAAGATTTGCATACTTAAAGCATTTTTGTTGTTCGTAATCGAAAAGTTAAGCACTGTTTAATTCGGAGCTGTATTAATTAAACAGTTTGCCTTCTATTTTTAATTAAAGGCTAGACCAACGTTAATTTATAAAATAATAAGCCTTTCAGTATTATCATTAAATACTTTTGTGAATATTTAATGATTTTACCTTCGAACTCTATCCCTCTTAATTATTGATGCTCTTTCAGCAAGCTTTTCTGTCCATTTATTAATAAGTATCAGAATTTACTTAAAGGCAAAGATTTACCTACTTTTTTTTGTTAAAAAGCATTTTTGTTATCTGTGAGCAAGAAGTGAAGAATTTTTCAATTAAAAATTATATTATTTTAACAGTTTACCTCCCATTTTATATTAAAGGATAGACCAACGTTGTTCCATAAAATATTAAGCGGCTGCATTAACATTTATGATGATTTAAAATATGTATGGATATTTGTAGTGAATATTTTATGATTTTTCCTTCGAACTTTATCCCTTTAATTATATTTAGCTTTTATATCCGCATGTGAAAATAGCTAAATATTTGTTAGTAAATTCCAAGAGTGTCAATTGTTACATTGTCATTAAAATGCATATACGGTGCGTTCGTAAATGTTGGACCTCTTTTTATTTAGTAACTAAATTACATAAAAAATTCAAATTTTCAGCAATAAATACAGACCTTCTAAAGGTCACAACTGCGTAGAAAAATCTACAAATTCGTCTTAGGTGGCGCTGCAGTAGACTTTGTCA
>JARJDY010020316.1:0-10269 GCA_030264615.1 Cypha longicornis
AAAGGTTTCTTTAAATCTACAAATTGACACTTATTTTAAATGTTGCGTCCTCTGGGTCTGAAGAAAGTACAATTTTGTTTTTTAAATGGAACAATACTTTTTTTCTTGACTCATTTAGTTGCGTATTTTTTTCCAATTCAATGTTGTATTTTATATATTTTTCTAATTTTTCTCCGTTTAGAAATAAAAAGGTAAATTGTTGCAAAATTTCAATAAAATTCTCGTAAAGAATTAGTAAAGTTGATCAAGTTGGTTATGATAAAGACACGAACAAACTTAAAAGTCATTTTGACAAAATTAAAAATCTTAAGCTGATTCATTATTAGGTATTGTTCGTCATGAAGAATGACCATTTAGTTGATATGATTCAAATATACTTTATATGCTATCGAAATGGATTGTTAGCAGCTCACCAATATTTCCAGCGTTATTTGTTTATATGACATGTAAGTACCTGAGATAAAAGGCCGTGTGATAAGAAGACCATGTGATAATCTGTCTGTGTCGTGTGATAGTTAGTCGTGTGAGTTCAAGTGTCATGGAGCATTAAATCGGTCGGGTTATCCATTATACGTAAAGTGACATCTAAATCGCGTCTGCTAAGTAACTTTTAAATCTAGAAGTCTACAAGCACCAAAATTTTCATAAATTCATTTTTATATGATTAATCAAAGTACAATCATACAATATTAAAAAAAAGCTACTGCTCCCTTAATAATATCAAAGGGAGGTTATTTTGTAAGCATTGCAAAAAACACTATTTCCCTACATCTAAAATTAAAATTGCTAAAAGTAATTTTCTCAAGATTTTCCTCTATATAAATAAAAAATTTGCTTTTTAAGCAAATTCCCACCTCCACTAGTTTTTTCAACTAAATGAGTTTTTCGTATAAATGCTGTTACAACAAGTGTGTAACACTTAAAGTACCGGGATTCACAGATTTCAGTTTTTTCCGGTTTCCTGTTGATGACTCGGCACGTGCCCAAGAATGGCGAGAAAATGTGGTAATTTTAATATTGCAGCACTTCCCTTATCGGATTTTAAATCGAAAGTCATATGCGAAAAACATTTTTCTGTATATCATTGGCGGAAAAGTGGAAATCGCAAATTGTTAAGCAAAACTGCAGTCCCTGCAGCGTATGTTTCAGTGGAAGATGCACCTCAATTCACCATGCAAGAAAACATTCCGAGTAAAGCAGAATTTTCATTTTCTACACCAGTCACTCCAACCCGCAGTTGTTGCGATCAACAAATAAATAATAGCAACATCAGTGGCACAGTTTATACTGTAGGTACGCCCGTAAAAACAATTCAAAATGGTAAGAAAAAGAGAATTAATTTAAAAAAAGCAAATATTCTCCCTGAAGATTTGTAATTCGCGATTAAGAAAAAAACTTCAAAATAAGGACATTTCGAAAGCCGACGTTGTTCGCCGGATGCAAAAGCGAAATACCTCTTCATGGAGCTTGAGTATGAAAAACACTTCTTTGTCTTTATATTATAAGTCACCCTCAAATAATCCCAATATGATAAATAATTTAAGATTAAAAATTCCCAGTATGAGAACAATACAAAGATGGCTGAGTGTATGTTTTATGAGAACTGGTGTTCCAAATGTTCCTACACAAAAAATGAAATATCAACATCAAAACATGTCTGAATGGGAGAAACATTGTGTTGTTTGGTTTGATGAAATCTCGCTCGGCAAAAAATTAGAATACAATAAAAGTAAAGATTTCGTTGAGGGTTTTGAAGATTTAGGTCATCTCAAGCCTAGACCTATTTGCGCAAGTAGTGCACTTGTTTTTATCTGCGCGGTTTATTTTATAATTGGAAGATTCCCCATAGTTATTATACCAGCTCAGGATCAGTTCAAAAAGAATCATTGAAAAAATTAATTGAACACGTGCTTCATAATTTATTTAATTTGGGTTTAAAACCAAAAGCGCTTGTTTGTGACCAAGGTCCCACTAACAGGGGTGCCCTTAAACTACTGAATGTGACAAAGGAAAATCCCTTTATTAAAATTAATGACGAAAAAGTGTATTTTCGGTATGACGTACCGCATCTATTAATAAGTCTGCGGAGTAATTTTCAAAATACCAAATTAACCATTTATTCAGGTGAAAAATTAATTCGTTGGGAAGATGTGTGCGAATTATATGTAATTGATCAAAAAATTCAAACAATTCGAAGTGTACCTAAACTCACGGATAAACACATGACTCCGAATACATGTGAAAAAATGAAAGTTAAATTAGCCGCACAAATATTTTATTAATCATTTTTTAATAAAACCCTAATTTAATTTAAATTGAAGTCTGTAGTAAAGTAATCTGTGCAAAAAATCAATTTAGCTATCACTTCTGTAGTTTCAGTTCAGATACGAGAAAGAGCTAAGCATTGCAATATTCCCAGATTTTGTGTCTGCTTTGGTCTGCTCCGTCCGCTCATAAATTTTTACTATTCCTCATGGCAACGTACTAGTAGTTAATAGGAGGAGCCTGCTCGAGAGATTGCCGGGTGTGCAAGAATTTAAGAATATTCGGAAAATAACGAAGTGGTAGTTGCAAGCTGGCGCCGCGAATGCCGCCGCCGTACAACACGCTAGTTTGTAGGCCAGACGAGGTGAAGTGGGTTGGGGAGCGCGATTTAAGAACTTTACATTGCGTGGCGCGTCTTAGTGTTGTGGGCTTTGCGAAGTCAGTGCCATCTATAGATTTAAATTTTAACCCCGATACCCTTAATGTGACCCTAGTTGATAGGAGGTTGCTTGACGTTTGTCTTGACAGAGCAAGAGTTCTAGTTGACATTCGAATAGAGCATGTTGTAACAAGTTGTCGTCGAGAGTAGTTTTAAAAAGGCAGAGTTTTTTAAATAAAACGAGTAAAAGAGGCCCTACAGTGTGTGTATTATTATTTTTTTTAAAGAAACTGAACAAGACCGCAATCAATTATACAAGTTGCTTTATTTCCGACATTTTTTGAGTTTCAGTGACATCTACCGTTTCGTGGTTTTCGCCAATACAAAACTTAACAAAAAAGTTGGAAAAATGATTATGTAAATTTTTGAGCAAAAGTTAGCCGCATGATTTCAAATCGCCTTGCTAATGAAATAGTTGGTATTATTGGCAATGAAGGGATAATTCTTGGGAAATGCCAGCTATTTGCAATATATAAGTTTACTATACCTTCCCAGAACATAATTTCCAAGAAATCAACGTTCTTTGGCACAAAGATAAAAAATTAAAGCAAAAATTAACTAGAATTTTACGCGATTCCCATATGCTAAGCATTGTCCACAAATGCCACCAATTGTTCCACGCAGCGTCACCAGACGTCGCTTCCTTCCAAATGCATATACTCTATGGAGAAGCAATAAGAGAGGTAAACAGCTGAAAGCTTAGAGAGCTGCGATTAGCTGTGAAGCGGTTTCCTCGCAGTGACGTCACGAAACATGCGCGTCGGCATACCGGTATAGGAGTATCGTGAACTAAACCCTCCCGGCCCCGGACGACCCTTAGTCTGGATCTCTCAGACACTAGTGCGACTGCGAACGAGCGAACGAATGCTAGCCTTCCTCAACTCAAGTTTCAAGGTCGAGACTTTGTCTGCAGCTGCAGCTCACTTGAAAAGCGCTGTCTATGTGGCAATAGAATATTTGTTTAAAAAATGGAATAATTAGACGTGAACGTCACACAACCCTCCTTTAAAAGTCTGCTTGTTTCGCCCGCAATCATGGGCGTCCGCAGAAAATTTTACAGGGTGGTGCAAACAATTTACAGGGGGTGTACACATGGAATTTATGTGCCTGGTAGATTCCAAAACATGGATTGCTTTCCACGTTACTAAAAATTCCACGTTTTTTGTGCCTACTCCGGACGCCTATGCTCGCAATATCATGTTTAAATATCTAATATTCTAATCGCTAGACTTAATGACCTTGTTTGATATGACATTCCAGATTTGATTATAAAACATTATTTAATGGCATATAACCTTGTTTTTTCTTTTGGTGACTGATTTAGTCGATATTGTGCATAACTTTTTCATCCTACACTGACTTCTCAACGATTTAATACTTTTTGGTTTTAAGAGAAGCCTTAAAATATGGACATCCTTGCATGCAAATGAAAGGAGAAATGGTATGTTTCTTGTTTTCATTTTGTACGGAAATTGGTAAAAAAGAAAATTATTTAATACCCCCGTGGCAATTTAATCCGGTCCAATATTAGATGCTCATGGCACACCCTTTAAAAATTTGAGGAAAAAATATTATATGCAGAGTTTTTCAAATAAAGTTGCAGCTGCAGGTCAGCATTCGTTCGCAGTCTCAGTAGCATACACTAACTCAGTTACAGGCGAGAGAGTTTGCTCACGCGACTCAATGTATTCAGAATTGTACAAGCAAATATGTCCGTGAGTGTTGAGAACGCGACAAGGAGAACTATGAATCAAAGCAACTAGGTTCACTAGCCTCATTGGTGGTTTGTTGGTATTGTTACAAACTGCTTATCAATTCTTATCGGGTTTATCTTCCTCAACATATACCAGCGGCAACGTGGTAATGACGTAAAACGCCTCAGGAACAACGGGGACAGCAAAAAGCTTGCTTACGCCACCTATTTCAAAATTAACGAACTGCAACCCTGCTAACAAAATGACGTCGTGAACCGTTTTTAAAACGTTAAAAATAGGTGGTATAAAGGAAATTATCATTGTAGTCTGGTTTTTAACCTTATAAAAACGTTGGTGTACCATTTATTAGCTTAACGTGATTTACACGTTAATATATAAACGTGATAATTATGTATTTAAGACGTGAACGACCATATTTGACCTATTCATTAACGTAATTTTATTCTCATTTCAAGACGTTTTAAAAACGTAAATTAAATCACGTTATAATTAAGTCACAGTGACGTTATTAATTCGTTTATGATTTAAACGTCCTTATTTAAACGTTTAAAAACGTGAAATTCACATAATTTTTATAACGTCACATTTAAGATAAAACAACGGCAACAACTTAACACAACGTTTTTTTAACGTTATTATTAGTACAAGATATAGACCTTACTTCAAACTCGTTTAATTTAAGTGAAAAAAACTTTGCAATAACGTGGTTTTTACGTTTAAAATGATGTTGTAGGCATGACATTTTGAAAAATATGCTGCGATAAGTGAGTAGTGTAGATGGCTAGGCTGCTAGACCCTAGACATAGGAGGGGTCTAGTGCTGTGAAATCATCCATCATCGATGGTCGCTTCTGCGTCTGCCTACTGTCTGCGGTGTCAGCCAGTGTTGTTTGATGTTTTTAATTATAGTTTTCAGCCAGGATTTTACCTTAGCTGCTTAAGACGCAAGGAAAAAGTAAGTATATTGCGTTTATTTTTTTCAATGCTTCATGCTGAATACATGTTTAAGCCGTCGCAAAAAATTTTAATAGCGTTTATCGGCGTTCAGCTTGACCAAGATGGGTTTGTTCTCATAAGCCACAAGTGGCTTACATTTTTGAAAAAGGAAACTTCGCTTAATTTAAATCTTTGTATCCTTGTACTTTCTGCATTTGCAGATGACTTGGACGATGCACAAAAAAAATTTAGGAACGCTGAAACACAATCAGATATTCAGTCGGAAGAAGAGAATTTACCGCGAAAATGGAAAAAAAACTGTTAAGTGCTATTGTGATGATGGTTCGACAAGTAATGATGATGAAAATACATCAGCTCAACGCTTTCCAAATCCCAAAATAATTAAAGATGTCCACTTATTAGGAAATCGTATATTTTCAGAAAACAAGAGTTATTTTTTGTACTTTTTATGAATACAGATTATTCGAATCAACAACCACAAGCTACAAAAGAGTTAATATCTTTTAATACAGAACAAGCAAATGAATTGATAAGTAATAAAACCAATGGTAATACAAGATGAAAGAATAAATGATATGCATTAAAATTTATTATTTAAATATTTTAGATAACAGTGAACTTTATGTTGTTATTGTTGATGGTAGTATTTGTAGCTTTTCTGAAACCACTCTTAACAGTCTAAATGTCGAGAATAGAAGCAATTATATGCATACTGCAGAACTTGAACAAGTAGCCACACACTCAACTGCACCACCTCTAACACCAGCATTATCCTCATTATCTTTTATAAAGCAAACAGATCAACAGCAGATGGAGAAAAACAATTTCCCATGTCAATAATTGACTGCTTAATGACAACTTCTTCAACTAGTTGTAAAACATAGTAGTTTAAGTGTCTAGTTGAGAAAAGATGGCTATTATTCAGAGAGTAGTACCAAAAACGAGTTGAATAATATGCTATTTACTTAACAAGCTACTTACACTACTTTGTGCACACCTATGATAAACAGAAAATACAACTACTCAGGTACTGACAGAAATCGCAGAACCATCACGTGTTTTGTTGGTAGATAAGCGCGTCAATTCAGCGACAAAGTACTGTGTCGTGAGCTAGACTCAGCGACAAAGTAAATCAAGGCTAGTTGGATAAAAGCTGACTATGTCATACTGTTTTTTGATCTACCACAACACATGAAAATTTATATTTATGCTATGGGTGTTCACAAAATATATTTTGCTCTTTAGCTCAAGTCTTGGCTTATTAGTCAACAATTGATGTCCTACATTGTCAACTATTTGTGATTATGATTTCAGAGACTGTCGACCATTGTTGTATTTATAATCGTAAAAAATAATAAGTAATTTGATTCAGCATAATATTCCAGTTATATCTTTAACAAATACCTACATTATACCGGGTTGTCAGCCTGCGACATTTTTATGAAACACCCGCTTTTATGAAACACCCGGTATATAGATAAATACCAGACAACAGCTTCCATTGGAACCCACAGAAATATTTAAAATAAAAAAGGAGCTCTACAGGAAATAAAATTATTTGAAACTTTTCCTTTAGGGTTTTAATTAAACTGATACTATTACCAATAAATTAAGTTAGAACCACGGTGACGATTGAATGAATTACCTGCTGAAATCTAGTCCTGCGTTGCCGCTGCGGAAGCGGCGAATCGTTGAGACTGACCCGACTGCCGCGGTCCAAAGCGGCAAACTCGCGGTAGTGATCATCGACGGGCGAGGCGGCAAGATTACGTAGCGCAGTATCGCCCGACGTCGATTTCTTCACGCCGCCCCCGCCCTGATGCGTGCGATGCTGATGCTGCACGGTGACGTTGTCAGGACTTTTATCGCCGCTCTTATCCAGCGGGTTCACGTACAGATTGCTATCGACTGAGGCGCTGGTGGGGCCGGCAATGTCGGACGTGAGATCTCCCTGAGAATGGAACGGGTGCGTGTTGCAGCTAGCGAACGTGTCCGAACTGTCCACGCTGCCCATATCCGCTCTATTGCTGTTGTTGACAGTGGCGGCGTTGTTGTTACAGGATACCGTTGCCGGCGGTTTGCTGCCCGCTTCCAGAGCGGCGAAAGCGGCCGCCTGTTGCAGTAACGACTCGTTAAACAGCATTCGCATTTCATGCAGACCGGATTGCGAAAATCGCTCGTCGCCGGTGGCATCAGGTTCTCAGCGTCTACGAACTCCTTGAAGTCCTACAAATGTTTTTCCAATGCGAGATTCGGGATTTTTTCGGCGAGAATAGGATTGTCGGTGGCGAGATCAATTTTCATAATTGTAGGAGTAGTATTTTTTTTTGTCAAGCCACGGCCAAAAAGCGAAATAAAGGTAAAAATTAGATCATGACGACATTCGCAATGACATAAATTACTCATTGTCGTGTAGAAAATTTAAAGTCCTGTTTCAAATAATCAGCGATTCATATTTAAAATTTTAATAGTGAAATTAAAAGCATGTTAAATGCAACCAAACATGTATAAAACGATTTCAAATTTTAATGAGAGGTTGGTAAAAATTGGCTCTTTCGTACAGGTTTTCAGCACAGAGAAGGTTATTAAAGATGCCGGTAATGAAAAAAAAATGAAACATATATACTAAACAAAATCAGTTTTGACATTGGGAAAAAATTATAGAAAATTTGAAATAGGTAATTTTGATCACCTTGTATACAATAAACAATATGAAAGCATTTACTTATTGTTCAAATAGCTAAATAATTATAATAATTATTCGCTAAATAGTTATGAATCGTAATTATTATTTTACGTGTTTTTGAGGGATTTATATCAGACTTATCAAAGACCGGCCCTTCACACGGTCCTTTGCATTTGAAACACAAGAAAATGAACCAGTCCTCAAAACACAAAACATTTTCCCCTAGAATATTTTAAAAAATATAAAAAAGATGTGACCCCTACACCACCCGTCAGTGTACTGTCTTTGTTCGCGGATTGACCGGCCTCGCAGCTTCGCCGCTCGGAATGTGATCCATTCATTAAAAAGATTTTAGATAAAAGCCTTTTTAAAAACAGATAAGATACAAAATATGTCTTTTCGAAGTTTTTGATTTAGTCAAGCATTAATAGAATACTTAACTTACAATATGTTCCAAATATTTTTTGTAACTTAAAAAAAATTTAGACAAAAATGTTTCAACAAAAGTTGATTAGGAATTCATTTTTGCATGAAAGATCCGTATAGGTACATTTTTGGCATTATTGGGTCTTTTTTGAGATATTTTGATTCGAAAATTGTATGAAATATTTTTGTCAGTTTTCCCGACTACAGATTTACTTAAAATTTCATTAGGCCGATTCCAAGTGGGTGTAAACATAAAAATAAATGTTTAAAATTTGTTGATGATTTTTTGAATCATTTTCTCAGAATTTTGTTCACAAAATTGACCTTAGAACGTGAACATCCGTCAAAAAATGGGAGTCAGATTTATCATAATCACTGCACCCTTTTATTTATTGTATAAACTTCGCAGTGAATCTCGAACGACCAGTGTACAAAATAGAAGCGTAAAAACACTTGTCCTTGACTCTTAGCATTAATTTTACTTTGATTACCACCAATTTTCACCCGATTTTTCCACGCTCTTAATTAAGAATTGTTCCGTACAAGTCATTAATCAAATTCAATCGTTAAACAAATAATGTTTGAGTTAGTTAGATTGTATACGAATTTTAGAGTAAATACATTACGTCGATACTCAAGATGTTCAATGTTGAATACATCAAGGTGACTAGAATTGCGAACACTGAAGTCGGGGTAGACCCCAAACTTCAATCTATGAAGATATCTGCAAAACAGTTTTTGTATGCGTTCAATCCGCTGAGTATGAATATTGTAAGATGGACACCAAAATATACTAGCATATTCAAGCCTAGATCGAACAAACGCGTTATACAGTATTTTAAATGTTTTAACATTGCGAAAAAAATTACAAGAACGGATTACAAAACCAAGCATTTTTAACGGACTCTTACACGTAACATCAATATGGCTACGAAAGCTAAGCTTACTATCAAATGTTGCACCTAAATCACAAATTTCATCACATCGAGTAAGAACTCTATCACCAATAACATAGTTAAAATTATGAACCACTTTGCAACGTGAGTAAGATACACAAATACATTTATCAATATATTCGATACGAGTTGAAGTTTCTATATTGAACGACTTGCCAGCGATCACATAGGTACGACTTAATAACTTTAATTTAGATACTGTCAATGGTGAAATGTTCTAGTTTACGCACAAGGATGGAGTGCGACACCGCATCAAACGCGCGACAGAAATCAGTATAGATAACGTCCACTTGCTTTCCAGCATCTAAGAATCTAGAGAGATCCTCAGTAAACACAGTTAGATTAGTGCCTGTAGAATGTTTATTAATAAAACCGTGTTGCACAGGCGAGATGTGTTGACAGACTTGATTAAATATAATTTTATAGACTATCTTCTCAAAAACTTTAGCAAAGTTGTTTAACACTGTTATTGGCCTGTAATTGTTGACGTCAGACTTGTCACCCTTCTTGAAAACTGGACAAATACGAGATGATTTAAACACCCGGGGAAAAACACCAGTAGCTAGCGCCCGATTGAAGACCACCAAAAGTGGACCAGCAAGGTAGTAGCGCAAGTCACGCACAATCAAGCTTGGGTAACCATCAGCACCTGCCACCATGGAGTCAGGTATACTGGTCGTACGACTTGCACTAAGAAAATCGGAAACACTCGCGTTTTTACCTAAAGCCGGCGACAGACTATCTATGGGGGGCTACACGCGCAATATTATGTCTGACACTGACTAAAATGCGCATCATACAATTTTTGCATGCAAATGAACTGCAA
>JARJDY010020357.1:0-13052 GCA_030264615.1 Cypha longicornis
AGTAAGCGCTCTAACATTGGTCAACAGAAATAAGTGTGTTATCTCGGGGTGGTTAGTTTTCTTTTAAATACACAAAAGATGTCAATTCAGAACAAAAAATGAGCTTTCTCAGAAATTCCTAAAGGTATTGAATTAAGCGAAAAATTGTATAATAAAAATACAAAAATTATCGATTTTTTTAATATTTAAAACTTTTTTTTCCTGATAACTAATTAACCGATTTTAATTTTATTATATTCTTTGTATAGGTAATTTAATAAGCTTTCCAAAAAAGTACTACTTCCCTATACGCAAAGTTAAAATTTATATGGGGTGGGGGCGGTATCTCGGGGGTGGGTGAAAAAAAAATTTTTTTGAGAATAAAAAAATACGTCCCCTTCTAAAGAAAAATCAACCTGTCTCAGCGATTTAAAAAAAAACAAACTTTCTCCGAGAAAATTTGACTGGAAACTTCCTCCTGGCCCACCCTGTATAATAAAGAGACTTATGCAAAGTGTTATGTTACGAAGCCAACTTTGTTCTTGTTCTATTACAAAAGTTATAATTATAAATAGAATTGAAAAATTGAAAAATCATTATTCAAAACCTTGACATGCGCCTTTACTATGACTGGCTAGTTTTCATCTTGTTTAAAATGTGAGCAGAATGCATCAATCTTAGATTTAAGGTTTCACCAAGAAGCACGTTCAAGAATGTCTCTAAACTTGTACAATGTACAGAAAAAATAATAATTTTATAAAAATAAAATTAAAGTTGGTGCATGGCCGTATTAAAATCAAAAGTCAGCTATTGATTACCACAGAAGATCTTGTTCAAAGTAGCGAAGTATAGTCCGAAGTATAGTATTTTGTCTTTTTTTAAATCGAATGAAAGTGCCCGCAACAGCTCGGAGCGATTTACTTGCAGGGTAATTCACGGTGACCGTCCATTGAGAGTATAGAACGAACTACGAAAACTAAAAAAATGAAATTTTCGGTACTGATATTAATTGAGAGAATCTATCTTAGCAAATTATTTTCAGCTTCGTAGCACTTCCGGTTATACCGGAAAAAGACACCTACTTCCTTATTTTAAATAAAATGGTATATTTTTTCAATTTTTTTTGGATTGTACACAAAATTTTAATGTTTGGTTTACAACCAAATTTTAGCGCAAACGTGCACTATAGCGGATATTTGCAGACCTCTATATCGTAATATTTTATTCAAATGATTAAATTATTTTTGCAATATTTTCAATCTGTACATTTCATACCAAGACGGCCGTTTCGAAGTTATTGCTTCTCATCAGCTGGTAGTAGACATGTACAGATTGACATCATTGTCTTTTGCGTACATAAGTCGCAATGTCGGAACTAATGGATGCAGAGAGTCGGCAGTTTCTGGAATTTTTGCAGGGCTAATTATTCTTTCTTGATCATTCTAGTCATTGCATCTTCAATGTACGATAGAATATCAGATAGAATCAGGTAGAATATCCTGGAATGACGTGTACAGATTGACAATATTGCAAAAACAATTCAATCATTTAAATAAAATATTACGATATAAAGGTCAGCAACTATCCTCTATAGTGCACGTTTGTACTAAAATCTGGTTGGAGTTGCTATTAGCATTCTGTAGTAGTGGTAGTGGTAGAATGATCAAGAAAGAATACTTAGCCCTGGAAAAATTTCTGAAACTGCCAACTCTCTGCATCCATAAGTTCCCACATTGCGGCTTATATACGCCAAAGTCAATGATGTCAATCTGTACATGTCTAATACCAGCTGATGAGAAGCCGTAACTCCGAAACGGCCGTCCTGGTATGGCGTGTACAGATTGACAATATTGCAAAAATAATTCAATTATTTAAATAAAATATTACGATATAGAGGTCAGCAACTATCCTCTATAGTGCACGTTTGTTCTAAAATTTGGCCGGAGTTGCTATTAGCGTTCTTCTAATATTCTATCGTATATTGAAGATTCAATAACTAGAATGATCAAGAAAGAATATTAGGCCCTGGAAAAATTCCTGAAACTGTAAACTTTCAGCATCAATTAGTTCCAACATTGCGGCTAATATACGCAATAGTCAATGATGTCAATCTGTACATGTCGACTACCAGCTGATGAGAAGCAATAACTTCAAAACGGCCGTCCTGGTATGACGTGCACAGGTTGACAATATTGCAAAAATAATTCAATCAGTCAAATAAAATATTACGATATAGAGGTCAGCAACTATCCTCTATAGTGCACGTTTGTACTAAAATTAGGTTTGAGTTGCTATTAGCATTGTTTTGATATTCTATCGTACATTGAAAATTCAATGACTAAAATGATCAAGAGAGAATAATTACCCCCGGAGAAATTCCAGAAACTGCTAACTCTCTGCATCAATTAGTTCCCACATTGCGGCTTATATACGCAAAAGTCAATAATGTCAATCTGTACATGTCTACTAGCAGTTGATGAGAAGCAATAACTTCGAAACGGCCATCCTGGTATGACGTGTACAGATTGACAATATTGCAAAAATAATTCAATCATTTAAATATAATATTGAGATATAGAGGTCAGCAACTATCCTCTATAATGCACATTTTTACTAAAATTTGGTTGAAGTTGCTATTAGCAATCTTCTGATATTCTATCGTACATTGAAGATATTGTAGCGAAGTGGACTTATCCGATCTTTCAGGACACTCTATTTCGCAATTGGTGTCACAATTAACTTAAACAATAAGTTAATTATTTCACTACATCGCCTTCACGCGCGGCTCGATGTCGCTAGTATTGGTCAATGTAGGAAGCAGCGCTTCCAACGATAACTTGAGGGTAGACTTGCGACATCGCCCATAGTGACAGCAACTTAGCAGTTTTATAACACATAAAAAGGGTATAAATTTTAGAGAACGGGGTCTTGTTCCGCACGTCGATACGCTGTCCGAATCTATTGTGAACTACGAATAATAGTCTTTATAATCAATTGTACAAGTTCAGTCAAAGTGTTTGTCACCACAAGTAATTAAGAATAAATCGCAATAATCTTTTAATAAACGTAACTCCTGTTTAAATACTTGTTACACTACGCCCTCAACCCCTTTGAAGAAGGACTGGATGCAAAATATCTACAAATGTATACTTAGTTAAAGACAGTGTATATCAAGAAAAATGCCCTAAGACGTATTGTGTTGGAAATAAGCGAATTAGAGAAAATGTCCATGTTATCCTTGCTGTCGCCTTTGGAAGAAGAATGCAGGCCCAGGCCGTTACTCCGTCGCATGTACGCACCAGCGCCGACAGCGCACTCGCACTCAACGTACAATAGAGGTAAAAGTTACAGCAATAACCAAAATAATAATTATTACATGAACCAACGTTCACATAACGGAAGAACTAAATGCACCAATTGCTATCGATTTGGACACTAAGCAGCTGCTTGCCGAACGGAACGCTCAGGCTTCAATAGTCAGCGACCCCCGCAAAATCAACATAGGACTCATGATCAAAACAGGAGATACGAGCACAAGTTGCTCAAGGGTTATGGATAGCTTACTTTACATTTTTATAAGGCTCCATTTTTAATTTAATTTAATTGAAATAATTATTTTTTCTGTACATTGTACAAGTTTTGTGGCATTCTTGAACGTGCTTCCTGGTGAAAACTAAACTCAAAGACATTTTGCTCCCTTTTTAAACAAAATAAAAACTAGTTAGCCATGGTAAAGGCATGTCTAGGTTTTGATCAATGATTTCTTATTTCGCTTTGTCATTAAAATATTTCAAGGCCATTTACTTAACTGGCTAACCGAAAATTTTGGAAGGCGATGGATAGGAACTATGGGATCTATTTGTCGGCCCGCACGTTCTCCCGACCTTACGCATCTCGTTTTTTGGTTTTGGGGCTGCCTTCAAGATAAGGTATACCAAACGCCGATTGAAAACATTGAGATTCTCAGACATAGAATTACTGATTCGTGTCAGGAGATCCTTGCAAATTTTATATTAAATGCGCTCAGTGTTGCCCGAAGCTGCCGATTATGTTTTCAGCACAGTAATGGACAAATTGAAAAAATTATTTAATTGATTTTCCTAATTTTTTGTGACGTTTGTTTTGTTGCGATTTATTAATTAAATATTAACCAAGTTATCAGAAAACGGTACAATTTGCAATTCTTGGTAGGCACATGATAGAGAGACTTTTATGCCAAGTGTTATGTTATGAAGCCCACTTTCTTCCTGTTCTATTGACAGAGTTATAACAATAAATATAACTGTAAAATTAAAAATCATTAATCAAATCATAGACATGCCATCACCATGGCTAACCAATTTTTATTTTGTTTAAAAAGTGAGCAGAATGCATTAACTTTTGATTTAAGTTTTCGCCAAGAAGCACATTCAAGAATGTCTCAAAACTTATACATTGTACAGAAATAGCAATAATTTCATTTAAATTAAATTAAAAATGGTGCATGGCCTTATTAAAATCAAAAGCTATCGACTACCATTGAAGAACTTGTTTAAAGTAACAAAGTATAGGCCCAATTTTTAGCGTGGAAAGAAACGATTAAGAATTTTTTTTTAATCGAATGAAAACTCTGCCCGCTACAGCTCGGGGCGTTTTTTATAAAACAGCCTGTATGCCGGGTGGCTGAAAGGGTTGTGAGAGCAGATAATCTTAACTCCTAGAACACTAAGATTCTGCAAATTTTGATTGTTATGGTTATGCGAAGATTTAATATAAGTAGAACTTTTACTTGCCTGGCCCAACATGATGAGAATCGTGATCCATGCAGTTTAACCAGCCATAAATATGGTCTAATAAAAATCATATTGAATAGTTACTTCAGAGTTAGAATACATTACATTAACAAGCAAAATAACGAAATTCCTAAGCGTTTTAGATCGCTATACACACAATTAATGCATTTCCAACAACAGTAATTAACTGCTTAATACCTTTCATGGCGCCCTTTATTTGATTTGTTAGTGCTGTTTGAGATTAATGAACACTTTGTAAACATTTGTGCAAATTTTGTAATACGATTGTAAAAGAGCGATAGAAATCGTAAGAACTGAAATACCAGTTATCGAGAAAATGTCTAGTATTCCCTACTAGCTTTATCTCGGTCATATTCTCGTTCCCTCTCTCTCTCCCTTTTTCGCCGATTCTCAGCAGTCAAGCTGGGTCCATATATACTACGTCAATGCTTGAAACACTATTGAAGTCTAAACTAATTCATTTTTACTGACCTGTATTGTTGTGTTGCGATTTTTAAGTCGCTTTGTTCTTATTAAGCAGTGTTGTAAATCAGTATTCTTTGGCAAATACAAACATTTACGATGGTGTATAAATGTATTCTGCGTGATACACCAGCACCACCATCTTTCAAGTAAGTATAAATAGTATATCGATAAAAAATGTTAGCATTATCGTTTTCATATCTTTTAGACTACCGAGTAATAAAAATATAGCAAATATGTGGCTTAAGATTCGGGAACATGAGTTGCCTGTTTATAAGAAAACCACTTGGCTAAATAATGATCAAATTTGTTTGGTACATTTTCATGAAACAAGCTATATAAACCCCAGTCTTGGTGTTTATCGCCTTTATAAGCTTGCTGTTCCAATAAAGCCCTACAATCAAGAAAGGTATGTTCTCGTAGTACAATATTTTATTTTTAAATTAATTTGTGAATATTATGCAGATTGTACAAAATAGCTACTAGTGATCAACTAATGGATAATTTTGATGAATACTATAGGCAATGTTCCGATTCAACTACAGCAGTGGCAACTACAAGCTTGCATAATGAAAATGAAAGTGCTCCAACTACATCTCCAATGATTTTTGCTTTGTTACCAGAGAATGACAATGCCATTAGTATAAGTGGACCAGTTTCCGAAAGCATGTTGAAGGTGCCCAGTACTTCAACCAATCTAGATGTTACCATGACGAGTCCAAGGTAATTTCTTATTTGTTTCTTCTAAATACATATTTATTATTTTTTCTCACAGAACTCCCAAGTGCAGTTGAAATAGAAAGTTCTATCTTGGAGATAATAGTGTTTTGGAAGACTTTCCAACTCCCAGTAGACGACACTTTCACTTTAAAGCATTATCCAAAATATCTGAACAAAGAAAACGAATCGCAACTCTATGAAAATCAGAAATTAGGAAAAGCAAGCACATTAAAACTTAGGTTGCTTTAGTCCGAGAACTGTTAAGAAAGAATTTGTTGAATGATGAGAGCGCCCCCAAACTTCTCGTAAGTAAAGTTTATAAAAACAGGAGTGTTTTCTTAAACGCTGACGACGCACAGGTCAATATCCATGGGCCAACCCTCAATGCCCCAAGTTATTGAATAGCTTGATGTAAATGACGTAACAATTTATTAAAACTGTTAGAAGTACTAGAACTGGTATTCTTATTAGGGTGGTGGCTCATTTTCTTTAAATTTTAGATATTGGCTTTTCTTTTTTTTTAATATCTTAGATTACAGTAAGTTTATGAAGTTAGGTTATTATGCACATGCCGAGCTTTTTTTATCCTTTCATAAACTGGCCAAATTTGGCAAAGCACTTCGTTATACCGTTCGATGACGTGGTTGTCAATGTGTTTTACTTACCAAGAAATTAAAGGTAACCAAAGAATTTGTGGTAAACGTAAAATCTTAACTTGCTTGAAACCATTTTTGATTTTTACCTATTCTGTCCTGTTATTGCAATTTCCACTTATGTTTGTGTTTATTTTAATTTAAAGTCATATCAATTTTTCTGCATAGAACTAACAAAACTATATTTTACAGGAATGTGCTGACGAAAATCTGAAGGCAGTTATTGAAAGAAGACTAATCAGAAAGAAAAACAAGTTTTTGCCAAGCCTACGAACGTGTGCGTTGACCCTCTAATTTTATTCAACTAAAGCTCACAAGTATGTGAGAAAATCTTTCGGCAAAAATGTATCGCCTCATCCGGCGACCATTACCAAGTGGTACTCTGTTATCGACGGGCGTCCTGGCTTCACCACAGAAGCTTTAAACAGCATTCGAGAAAAAGCAAAAAGTGAAAGGGTCATCATTAATTTAACCATAGATGAAATGGCAATAGAGATATAATTGAATATAAAAAATATAATTTATATGGATATGCCGACATCGGTACAAGAGCCGTGATTTACCACAATTAGGCTCATGCTCCTAATGCACTGGTTTTTATAGCGGTCTCCCTAAAAAGTAGATGGAAAGATTAAGTCCCTAAATTGAAGTGAACGCGAACATATACTGCTGACGTGCAAACTAATGACACACAAAATTTTCATTGTAAACCTGGGCATAGAGGTCACCATCTACTTCTATCTAGTGTACGTTAGTCACTACCGAGCTAAAGTTCGCTAATGCGGAGTCAATGGTCCAATTCACTGGGAATTCAGTGGTCATTTTGGTGTTAATTCGATTCGGATTGACCAAAATTAACCGTGAATTTAATTCACAAAAACTTTTTTCACGTACGGATAAATACAAAAAGTCACTGTTATCAATTTGTACATGTGTGCTGCCAGCTGATGAGTAGCAACAATTACGAAACGGCCGTCCTGGCATCACATGTGGAAATTGATGACATAAAAAATTTTAATTAAAAGCCTGGCGTCGGATTTTTACCGACTAAAAAACCTTCTTGTAGGATATTAATACAAGAATAACAATGAAGAACAAGTGCCTAGTGGAGGGAACCATGGAAATAAATGGATACAAAAATTATTGAACTTCGGAAGAACGTTGATCGAAAATACATTACATTAAATGTCGAATTGTTAGGCTTTTAAATAAAAAATGATTGTTAAATTAAACACCTCTTCCCGGGTCACTCTTTCCATTACATATCATTATCACGTTGTCCCAATTCATGAAATCGTTGTAAATTGTCTTGTAAGTTCTTCGATTTTAGCGAGGATATTTGTGGCCATTACAGGATAGGCCTCTTCTCAAGACCTGGATAACTTCATGCAATAGAGAACGATGCATTTTCAATAAATAAGGAACATAATTATTAGTTTTTACCTTTAATATTATGTTATTAAAATTATTACTTACCAATTTATGACAATAAAGTGCGTTATGCTAATATTGCACCATAAATTTCAGCCCAACATTCGCAATAACAACTGATCAGCAGCATGTCTAAATACACAGCAAGAGCAAGAGCGCTGCAATATTAACCGTCTCTCTCGCTCTTGCTTGTTTATGATTCTTTCGCCAGTTTACCAATGCGAACGCGAACGGTACCTACTACACCGAATGAGACCGACCCGAGAACGAACGACAGCGAGAACACACTTAACGTTCTCGCTCGAACGGTTGTACGTGTGAGTGTGTGTGTCCGAGATGTTCGTATTTCACTTTACACAATCTGTAGAGAGGCTATTGTGATCGGTTTTATATACATCATATTTGTTTCCTATACTTATATAAATTAAGGCACTTTGCACCAATTTCTTCCAAATTCGTTATCGATACCTTGATAGTGGATTAAACAAGGAACATTTGAAGACCAGTCTGGCCTCGTAACTCCAAAAATTATAGACGGTAGACAATTACAAAGTTGAATCATTCGGCTAGCCGGACAGAAGAAAGAAAGGAAGTATATACACTATTGCCTATTTAAAATACATGTACTCCGCGTTAAACGGATAGGAAAGGAAAATTTAGGATTATATTTAGTGCCCTTATTTGACAAATAAAAATTCAAAAATTTCGTATTTGAATTTCGCGCGCAAAAAAATGCATGCGTTTTGTATGCTTGTGCATGCTTTACAAACCAATATCAATATTTGATATTACTATTTTTGTTATCACTTGAATGTCCTTGGCAACGACAACAGAACGCAATCATAATTTCAGGCAGCGCATGCGCAGAATGCTTGCAAATTGAGGGGATGCTAAGCTCACGTCTCTTGTCAGTACTTAACTCACAACCCGACGATCGGTGCCCACTATAATCGGGACACTTCATAATTGGGCGACCCATTACCTCTATAGCCGATCCCAACCTCGACCACATTAAAAGAAATAGATTGTCTGCCTGCATCCCCGGACCTGGTGTTAAATGACTGGCTGGCACCAACTTTCGTGCGCCGTAACCAGTTTTGATTTATCGATATGACGCTAGTAACTAGTGACTTGGTAGACCGAGTGCGGGGGTGGTCGGTACGCAAGGTAGATGTTTGGAGCGACCATAACGTCATCTCTTTCACATTAAGTGGTCGGGACCTGGAGCTTTGCCCTACGTTCGGGCAGAGTGTGGGCTCACTGAACCCTACCAGTTTTGGGCGTGTGATGCATGAACCAATAGCCTTGGATGCAGGTACCTCCGAGAGCTGCGCCTTACTGATGGAGAGGATTCAGCTAGTCGCTTCCGTTTCGGCCAAGAAAAGGTCTGGATTTTGCAGGGAAGTCTATTGTTGGTGCGGGGACGTCAGCCGCAGGAAGCGCCGAAATCTGTTGCGTCGCAGAAGGACGGGCAATGAAGCCGACATCCAGCTGGCAGCAGCCGAATTCAGGCCTGCAAGGCAGGTCTACAGAGACGCTGTTAGGCGTAGTTAGGCTAAATGCTAGAGGGATCTCAGTGATGATTTGGATCGCGATCCATGTGGGCTCGCCTATAAGTTGGTCCGAAAAAAGATCAATGCGGGAGGCCCTCGTTCGTTAGTGTCAGTGGCTGGTGGTTTAGATGCGGTATTAAACGTTCTGTTCCCGACAAACTTAATTTGGGATCGAGTGAGGGAGCACTGTGAGATTCTTCAACCGGTGGCGGGCGCGGAAATTCTATGCGCGGCCAGACGCTTACCCTACAATAAGGCGCCGGGCCCAGACGCTTTACCAAATAAGTTCGTAACGTTGGCAGTGAATGTAAATCCGGAGCCGTGGGTTGAACTATTTAACAAGTGCCTAATGGAGTGGGTTTTCCCGGAGTGTTGGAAGAGGGCAAACCTGGTTCTGTTGAGCAAGCCGGGCAAGGATCACTCGTTACCATCCAGGTACAGGCCTGTGTGCCTGTGTGCCTGTTGGCCGGAGCAGGAAAACTGTTCGAAAGAATTGTGGTGGAAGGGTTCCTGGAGTTTCCGAAGGAGACAAACGCGCTGTGTGATCCTCAGTTCACTGCAGGCCATTGAGTTGGTTCAGAACTTATTGCGGGAGTGCCCTGATAGTGGCACTAGACATAAAAAATGCTTTCAATTCTTTGCGTTGGACAAATATCGTCCGAAGGTTGAAAGAGTTGGAGTTGCCGGGGTATTGGCAGGGTATTCCTTCAGATATTCTGAAGGATCGCTGGCTGGCCTTAAAGGATCAAGGTGATGTCACCTGGAAAGAGACTTCCTGTGGGGTGCCTCAGAGCTCTGCTTTGGAACGCCGTGGAACGTCACTTACTATCCAATCCTGCGTCTTCCTCTGACTAAGGATTGCGTCAGTGTAGGCTTCGTTGCTGACGTAGCGTTGGGGGTGAGAGGGAGGGGAGCAGAAGAATCGCTGGAGGATGCCAACGATGCCATAGTCATTATTAGTGGATGGTTGAGCAGAAATGGGCTCGCGCTGTCACCGCAAAAGACGATAGCTGCACGGCTATCTTACCGATGGACGACAAAAGGAATGTCGGTACGAGTTGAAGGGACCCAGGTGGCCGTCTTGCGTAGCATTACTTATCTGGGCGTGGTACTAGAAGCTAACCCTAGATGCAGTAGGTATGTGGCGAAGGCGGTCGAAGACGCGATACTGCTGGAAAATCTATAGCAAGAGAGCATTCCAATGTAAGGGGAGCGGGTCAACACACCCGCAGATTGCTGGCCGAGGTGAGTCGTGCGAAACTATTGAATGGAGCGCCCTTGTGTTCAGATTGCCCAAGAGCTAAGAGGAATGTTAACGCTCTGCGCCGAGCCATCAGGGTGTCTACGCATAGAATTTGCCGCGCTCACCGAACGGTAGGCACATCGGCAGCGGAGGTACTAGCTGGCCTAGTACCAGCCGATGCTCCAGTCCAAGAAAGGGCCTCGCTCTATCAGGCATAAAAAAGAGGGCCGTTTCTTCAACGCGGAGAAGCCGTTGGCTCGAGCTGCCTCAATGGCGGAGTGGCAAGTGAGATGGATGCAGGAAACCGGCTGGACTAGGTCATTAGTAAGGGAAATTAGCGCCTAGGTTGGGCGGCCAGGTGGCGAGTTTACTTACTATATCACCCTGCTTTTAACGGGTCATGGGTGTTACATGGCCTTCCTGCACAGGATCGGGAAGCAAGAGTCACCTGTCTGCGTCTTTTGCTCAACGGGGGAGGTGGACGGCCCAGGCCACACGATCTTCGAGTGCGCACGATGGTCACGGGACAGAGCTTTTTTGTGGATTAGTGTCGGGCAGGAGGCCACGACAGACACACTGGTAGATATTATCATCGCTTCAGAAACCAACAGGGTTGCTTTCAGCGACTTTGCAGCGACTTCTTTTTTGAGTGAGTAATAACACAGATTAGCGTAGCCACTAAAGTATGCCGTGAGGCAATCCCGATGACCACGTCTGGTGCGTTGGGGTGTTGTAGGGGTTCTTTTAGTGGGTCGGCATGCCATCTGCCAAACCCACACTCCGCGACAGAAGGCCGAGGGGTCTGAAGTGGTGGGTAAGACAGACCTTTGATGCTGGCGCTCGCCCACCCTGCTGATTTTTACCTCCTTAAAAAAAAGATTGTCTGCCTATCAATTTTTACAGACATTAACGCAGCAATTTTGGAAAAGATGGCACACTGAATACTTGAACGAGCTGCAACAACGCCGATGTTCCCAAGAGAAGAACAAGAAAGGTATAGAAAGAGGATCTATGGTGATTGCAAAGGAGGACAACACTCCAACATTATGCTGAAAAATCGGCATAGTCCAAGAGCTTCATCCTGGAAAGGTTGATATAACCAGGGTGGTCACCGTAAGAATTCCAAACGGCAAAACGTATAAGCGAGCGCTAAAGAATCTGTGTCTGTTACCCTCTGACGTATCTGACAGCGAGGTGACAAATAACTAAGTTTTTCTGAAAAAAGACTATTTTAATTAATTACCTGTTTTGAGGTAATGTTCCTTGTCCATTGTATTTCTGATAATTTTTAGACGAGCGACGAGCAAAACACGAAAATGTTCCTTTAAAGTAGTAATAACTATTTTCCATCTAATTTGGCACTTTGGGGGTATGATTTCCTTACATTCTTAATGGATTTCGCTCAATTAGTCGCATTGTTAGTAATAATTGCATTTGATTTAGTTGTAAATTGGACTTGATATTTTACTTATTATTTGTGATTGCATGTGAAATAAGAAAATAGTATATTATTTCGTCTTTGACGCCTAAACCGTATAGTCTTGACAAGTGGCACAAACATTCTTAAAGGATTTCGCTTAATTAGTCGCATTGTAAGTAATAATTGTATTTAATTTAGTTGCAAATTGGACTAGATATTTTACTTATTATTTGTGATTGCATGTGAAATAAGAAAATTGTATATTATTTCGTCTTTGACGCCTAAACCTTATAGCCTTGGCAAGTGGCACAAAACAGTTTTAGCTTAAAATTAACCGTATGAACGAGTGTGTTATATTACCGCGAAAGTGACTTTAGTCATTAGCAGCCGTAAACCGATTTAGGGACGAGGGGCCACTCGAAATTTAATTTATGACAGTGCCTGGTACCTGAATTTTAAATAGACGCCGAAACAATATACAGGTTGAGCGATTTTTACTTCTAGTCTTAGGATTTGAATGGGAACCGTTTATTACCGCGAAACTGACTTTAAGCAGGTACAGTCCTAATCTATTGAGAAGCGGGTGGTCGGCCACAAACCCATTAATGACCTTTGCATTTTATACCTTCATCGATCCCGAACGAATATACAGATTGTGAAATTGAAAATGCCGACCTTTGAATTTGAATTATTAATTTACTATTTAATAGGGATGGGACTAATTCAAACATTTCGAATATTCGACTCAGAATCGAATATCTCAAATCCTACGAATCCAAAGCTTTAGAAAATAAGCAA
>JARJDY010020574.1:0-10564 GCA_030264615.1 Cypha longicornis
TGAGCTTTGTTAATGATCATCGCAAAGCAGAGTCGGCCTGGGCTCCTTTTCAAAATATATGGCAAAGAAGTAGCTCCTGGATTTGTGGAAATGTCAATTCGAGAAATGCATACGCGCCATCCTCGGAGTCGACCTGGCAGCACCTCACAAAACACTAAATGCTCTGTAATTTCTTTGACAATCATGCGAGTTCCGTTAATTAGACCGTCTCTCACTGAGAGGTTTCGCAGCCACATCACTGGAACCTCAGGCTTCACAATCACTTTGTAATCAGGTATTCCACTCAATTGGATCCTGTGTAAATGTTCAACCGGGTGCATGGCCAAATCATCGGGATCGTCGGTAACCAAAGTGTCAACACTAAGGAATTCCGTTGATTCGCCAGGAAATTTACGAATGAGATCGTGGTAAATTTGATCACATTGAGTATTGCATGGGCACAGAATTGCTGTATCTTTTATCACAGCTGACCATTGCGCAATTTTTCCGGAATTTAATAATTCATTACCGTACGTTGCCTTTACAATGTCGTTGCAAATTAATTGGCTCGGTATTGGAATTGTGTTGATGGGCAATTTTAAACGTAAATATGCCTTGAAAAACTTTTGTTGTAATTTACCATTTCCAAGTTTTAATAAGCAATAAGAAAATGCGGGCAGCGAATCGTACGAATGATCATTTAGTACATTCTCTTGTGGGGCAGCCCGCACATTCTGTTTTAATTCAAATGTTTTGAATGATTCCCAGCTACGACAGTTAATGAGGCATAACTCGCGTGACTCGACAGTCGTAGGTTTGATAGGCAACAATTGGCGCAAATCACCCCCAAGTAAAATACAAACACCACCGAATAGAATATCCGGTTGCGAATGTAAATCCCGTAGGAATCTATCGACGTCATCTATGACATTCTTATTGGTCATGGATATTTCATCCCGTACGATTCATTTCACTTTTTTAATTTTTGCGCTTCATAACTTTGCATATTAATTTTGGAAGTTGTGTCTTCATTTACATCAAGAGGGAACCGAAAGGTGGAGGGTACAGTTCGGCCCCCTCTCAATAATGATGCTGCTATGCCTGTAAATGAAAGAGCAAGTGCCATAAATTCGAGCGAGGCAATCATTTTCAGTGGGGCGTTGTAAACAAAGGTCTTATCGGTCCCGCCACATCCTTGCAAATAAAAACATTTCGATTTGGATAATGGTAAATCATTGCTGAAAGCTGCAAAAATTGAATCGTAAGCGACCCGTTGTTCTTGACTGAGTTGATCCGCGATGTTTGATTGACTCGTGGAATTACCGTTATTATTATTACCTTCGACGACAACACTATCGTTGTCGTCTTCTTTAAAATTTTCAATGCTATAACGATAATGATTCATAAACTCGATTGGTTCATCGAGTAAGTGAAGAATTTTGATGCCGTCGGCTAGGCCAATATGTTTCAAAAAATAATCACTCCAGGAAATTAACCTCTGAAGCGGATTAAGTTGACCGGGGTACCGTCTATTTACTTGGGAACGAGCGAAATTTTCGGACAAATTCGTTCCACAATGCCCGCGGGTTTGACACCTCACAGATAGTCAACAAATAACAAAATAGCTTTCGAATGGTCGAAGGCATTCGAACAGCCACAGCTTCCCGCACTGCCAAAAACCAGTCGTCATCTGAACGGGTTAGGTCGAAAGCTATAGCTGTTTCCCTGAAAGTTTCATTCTGGATCCCAGCGACTGAGAAAGACGATGGGCCTCGCTTGCGATGTAGTAAAGGTCTCAATTGAAATTTTTCATGATACCGAGGGCCAATTGTGTAAATACGCGACAAAGCTTTCACCTTGTACTTGCTCTTAATCCATTCTCACACCCTTGTATCATACGGATATGTATCCGTAATCTCTGGATACAGCAATTTATCGTGATCAATAATTGTAGCATTGGCTGACATTAATTTGGCGTATAAATCGAAAAATGCCTCCAATGTTGAAGGTCTGTCTGTCAATTGCTGGACAACATTTTCCAGATTTTCCTGTTTTGGCCCGGAAGATGAACTTCTAATCTTTGAACCGAATGACTTTTGTCGGCTATTGGCTAACACAATAGACGTCAAGTTGCTTCATATGAACCAAGGTATCTAGTGTCGACGGACTCCTTTACTTCGTCACTATCATACGCATCGTTCAAGAAATGTAATTGGACCGATGCTTGATCATGACCTTTTCTTATATAATTAAATAAATATTTAACGCTACGATTGGTGCTTACAATATCCACATTTATATGGCAATTGAATTTTAACAGCAAATAGGCATTATAACTAACTACATACCGATTGTCAATGTCATAACTTCTTCGATAGATTGCCATGTTACCATCGCGGCGGTGTTTGAATTGACGCACACGGCCACCCAACTCCACAACAGTACCATCACTCTTCGGTTTTGGAAAACCTTTCTAGTAACGATTTCCATTTTTGCAAGAAAGATTTTCGGTATGTTCTAGGCAAGGAACTTGCAGCATGAATTTTCTGACCAACTCAAACAATTTTGGATTGTCCTTTTCGGATGGTAATTCCGCCCTAATAACTTCATCGATTTGATGACCTTCGCGCGGTCTGCTTGACTCGTGCAAGGATAGCAGCAAGTGAATGTGGGGCAAACCACGTTTTTGAAATTAATTAGTGTAAGTGTAAGCATCTGCACGACCGATTATTTGTTTTTCCATCAGTAAATTATGAAGCTTTTTCACTTTAATGTGGGAAACGCTATTTACTACATCGGGACGATCTTGAGCTGTTAGACCTGCTTTCAACTCAGTTTTGATCTCTTGCCAATTTGGGTTGCACATCATTGTGATAAACAGTGACGGCCTACCGAATTTGCAACTGATTTCCATTGCATCCTGATAATGCGATTCCATGTACCTCCTTGAACCTGTAAACGAATTCGGAATGATAAACATGTGACCGATATCATTTTCATTGTTTGGTAATGCAACGTTACCATTATTCTCATTATTATTAGGTAATGCAGCGTCACCATTATTATCATCATTATCGTTTTTGGCAACGTGATCACGATTCGCGGTTTGCGCGGGTAGTGGCATGTCGGGCATGTTATCGTTTTTATTGACAACGCCATTTAGTTGTTGTTGAAGTCGAAGTCAAGAGACGACAAATTTTGTTCAAGTGATCAACTAGACTCGCATTCGTCTTACCACGTAACTTTTTTTGATTTTTACGCACTCATCCTAATCGATCACTTTCAACTTTCACATATGCGTCAATTATAAATTGTTGAAATAATATACCAGCACAATGCAAATAATTAAATTCCAATTCAATCGGGCGCATTATAACTCGATAGTGATAATTCTCACGCATGAAAATGCGAGTACATCTTCCTCGAGGATTCGCGTACGACAGACTTATTTGCCCATCGGGGTTTCCTCTGGGGAAAAGCACAGGCTAGCATAACGGGTCACCAATGCAAGATTCTGTGGGGGTGTCATAGTACGCATGTCACCACCTTGCCGGGATTATGTTCGGAGACTCTGTACAGCCACCGAAGCAGCGCGATGTCGAAAGAAAAGACAATCTGACGTACTAGGACGTTTCTGAGTTAGCTGTAGTGGGAAACAGCTGATGTTCATTAAAAAGGATTGAAGAGCTAAAATTCGCTCACTTGACATTTAATCGTTGATTAGAGGCGACTTAATTTTGCGAATGTTCATTTATCAGGTGCGTCAACCATTTTGACGGAGTTTGCTGTAAGTGGCAAGTCTTTAAATTGGAAACCCGAATGTCCAGTGTGGGACAATAATTTGGAGATTTCTAAGTCGATTCGAGGTAACCTGTTGAGATTATTGTCCAGCATAAAGAGCTGAATAATTAGTCGGCCGCCATTGTGTGAAACCGCGTTGTGGTTTCATAGCAAAAGGGAGTATTTTTCGGCTATAAACCTGGTATATGTCGCAAATAATTTCGCTGCTTAATGATTTTAATATGGATGTGTGTCCAGTGCGGAGCACGGGTCCTTAGTAGGGGTCAGAACTCTACGTTTGAGTTATCAGGCTATTTGCTTGGATCGAGGAGTATTTCTGAAGGCAAAGGAAACCGGATTGGAGAAACGATCAGTCTCATCCAGAAGTTTGGATCAAGTAAGGAGGTCAGCTGCTTGAAAATAGTTCGCATCGCTGCTGGGCGCTCCAGACCAGACATCGAGGAGAGATCATGTCGTTGGAGGGCCAAGCCGCAACCAATCCAACGCAGGGGGAAATAACTGTCAACGCCAGGATCTGAGGTTGAGTTCGTACTCGAGTTCATATTCATCTTCGAGTTCATCTTCATCGACATCAAGCAGTAACATCATGAGGTCAAGGTATCGTGTTAGATATAGATACAAAAACATTCAACGTGATCGAGTATTGTCTATTGTTTGGCATTGTTTATATTTTATTAATTATTGCCTTGATATATCCAGTAGTGTGTCCAGAACCAACAATACATTGATTATTAAGTTAAGTTGTTTGTGTATATTATTAGATCCACTGTTTTAAATAGCAAGAAGTTCATTAAGAGTCATATTATTGGAGTAATATCGTTGCTCAAGGTCAAGTATTACTATTAAAAGTCAGAAGCACTGTTTAGGGTGAAATTGATAGATTGATAGCTATTGTATAGTAGAGCTTTCGATCCTTTCCTTGTTTGATTTGAATAAATTATTTTTGTCACCAGTTGTTGGCTGGCGTCCAACATTTTTTGTTTTTTATCTTAGGTTTATTTAGGGCTCTAGGCGGCTAGCGAACCTGAACCACGACCCGCCGCTAAAAGTAGCGGCTACACAATTGGCGCCCAACGTGGGGCGTCCTTTAGATAACTTTTCGCTAATTAAAATGACAGGCAACGGCGTATTTGTACTGATATAAACTTCTTAACTTCTCACTTTGCAAACAAAAACAATAGTCGATCAATTAGTGGACTCTTTTTCGGACAACAGGCCGACTGTGCTGGAAGGGAAACTGCCCGATCGTATCGTCAGAGTCTACGATCGGTTGTCGCACTTGAGGGCATTAGACGTGACTCCAGAAAGTATGGATGTTCTCAGTAAGGCCAAGAAAGCGTTAAGAGAGAGGGTGGCTATTGTCGAAGCGAAGTTAGGCGCAGAAGTAAGGGCGTTGAACAAGTTAGTTCGAAGTGTTACGGTCTTGCATAGGTCCGGCGCAGGGAGCAAAGGCGAATCAGGCGACGAGAGTCCGGTGGCGGAAACGACGAACCTGTTTATTCCCACAAGAAAGGTGAAGCGACGCGCTGAGGGTGTGTTTGTCAATAGGGTACCCATTATGCAATGGGGTTGTAAATTTTCAGGACAAGCTCAGGAGTCGGTGCCCCAGTTCCTGGAACGGGTTGAGAGCCTCAGGGTGACTCGAGGCTTTTCGAAGGAAGAACTTTTCGCCTCCGCATACGACTTCTTCAAAGGTGACGCTCTGGAGTGGTTCACCACCTAGAAGAAAGTGGTCCACTTGTAGGACCAGCTCGTAAGCTCGGTCCGCCAAGCCTTTTTGCCTCCGATTACGATGCTGTATGAAGAAATACATTAGTTCCGGCAACAGGTTGACATGAACATGTGCTTCTTCATAGCGAAGATCCGCACCCTTTTCGCCAGAATGACGGACCCGCCAAACCAAACAACTCAACTGGGTGTAACGTGACGAAACCTACTGTCAAAGTACTAGGAAATGCTGGCGTTCGTCGAGGCCGGTACTTTCGAGCCACTGGAGCAGGCCTGCCTGAGGGTGAAGGCTGCGTTACCGGCGCAGGAAGATCGAGTGAGCGGCCCAAGTCAGTCACACGCGCTGTGTTGGAATTGCTTTGAGAGGGGTCACCGACCTTACCTCGGTGTCGAGTGTGAAGGTCAGCGATTCGACTGTTTGGTCGACACTGGATCCAACTGTTCGATTGTCGGAGGAGATTACTTCGAAGTGGTCCCTTCAAGTTGTGTAGAGAGGCTGTCTCCACCAGTTTCACAGTTACGTGCGCTGGGAGGAGCGTTGCTTAACGTCTCCCTTTTAGGTTTTTAGTTGTTGAGAGGTCATCCTATCCAATTATATTGGGTATGGATTTTTTGAGTAAGAATTGAGTATGGTTGGATTTGTGTAATATTATTTTTAAATTTCGGAAGCAACTAACGGCTAAAGTCGAAGAGGACAGCTGCCTGCAAGACGCCGTACGGGAGAAGTCCAACGGAAAGAAGGAAGCGGGAGACGAGCCTTCACGAGACTTTTTGTTGACTGGCCAGAAGGAGGCCCTGCGCGCCGTAATAAGGGACTTTAGGGACCTATCATGGGATGGATTGGGCAAAACGCACTTGGCATGCTACTACATCGATGCAGGGGATGCCAACCCGATCAAGCAGTGCCATCACTCCATCTCTCCTTATGTCAGAAAGCATTTAGATGCGGAGATAGACAGCATGCTCCAACTTGGTGTGATAAAGCCGTCCAAAAGCCATTGGAGTCCACCGGTGGTGATGATCCGCAAGAAAACTGGGGAATACCGTTTTTGCTTTGACGGAAGAGCGCTAAACGCGGTCACTAAGCGAGACGCGTACCTATTGCCCTTGTTAGACGATATCCTGCCGCGGCTGGGGAAGGCCAGGTACATTTCCTGTGTAGACCTGGAGAAGGCCTTTTGGCATATACCGCTGGAGAAGTTGTCGCAGGGGAGGACCGCTTTTACGGTACCTGGACGTGAACTTTTTGAATTAAAAGTCATGACTTTTGGGTTGCTTAACGCCGCCCAAATTCAACAAAGACTCATACTATCACTCTAAAGACTCAACTCGATACTATCCTGTCGACGGACACCTTCGATATCGTGTTGACGGGCACCATCGAAGATCATATAACCGTGTTGCGAGAAGTGTTCACGGGCTTGCAGATGGCAAGGTTGAGCGTGAACGTTAAGAAATGTGAATTTTGTAAAAGCTCCCTAAAGTATTTAGGTTTTGTAGTGACCAGGTCCGAAATATCGGCAGACCCGGAGAAAATCGAGGCTATGGTGAATTACCCTCGGCCGAAGTCGGCGACGGAAGTAAAGAGTTTCATTGGACCCAGCTCTTGGTACCGAAGGTTCATCCCCAGCTTCTCCACCCTGACAGCACTGATAAACTCACTGCTCAAGGGCCAGAAGAAGCAGCAGTCCATCGAGTGGGACGAAGAGGCCGAGCGTGCTTTTGAGAGCATCGAAAAGGCCTTAGTGACGACGCCGGAACTTTCAGCACCGAAGTTCGACAAGGAGTTCGTGATGCAATGCGACGCCTCCGATGTGGGTGTTGAAGCCGTGCTGACTCAACACCTAGACGACGGCTAACATGTAATTTCGTACATGAGCAGAACCTTTTCGAGGCCAGAGCGCAACTACAGCGTCTCGGAGAGAGAGTGTTTAGCGCTCATCAACGCGATCGAGTAGTTCCGGCCCTATCTTGAAGGCACGCGGTTCAAAGCCATCACGGACCACTACTCGTTGTTGTGGCTTCAAAGGTTGAAGGATCTGACAGGGCGATGGGCTTAGTAGTCGTTGCGTCTGTCGTAATACGATTTCGAGCTAGTACTTCGGAATGGGGCGTTCAACTTGAGAACAGTTTAAGCATTTTGCTCGGATTTTTAAAGATCTTAAAACAAGATTATTTAAAAATTGTCCTAAATTATCTCAGTGCAGTTTCGAGCACCGAAGCCGCGTGAAATTAAACCTCAGTTCTAACATATGAATCAAACTAACAGGGGTTGGCTTACGCGCAAACACGGGGCGGCAGCCATCTGGTCTCTATAAATATACTAAAAAAAATTCAAGGGTAAACTTGAAAAAGTACCTCCGTCTTTATTCACTAAAAATAACATACGCAACTGAAAGAGATGACCTTAAATAAGACAAAAACCATCCCTCATCTCTTTTCGTCATCTGGGGGATGAGACATTCACCCTAATATTTTTTTCCAATTTTCGCCCCCTGTATCAAATTGACACATTAAAATTGCATACAACAAGAAAAATTTTAATTTACAACTCTTTTTAAACACTTTTTATTAAAACTTTTTTCCTCCATCTCTTTTTGCTTTTCCTCCATAGCACCACACAGATCAAGCGAAAAAAAATCTCGAAAAATCATTTCATCACTCCTTTTGGAACTCCTCTAAAGGTTACAGTACGATTTTATTGATTTTGCTCTAACTGAAAGTCTATGAAATTGTTGAGTTAATAAGGGGCTTATCGTTCGGCTATCTATTATATTTAATTTTTTATGCACTTTCGAACTTTACCTATTTTTTTGTCAAAATCATTGAATTTTTAAACCGCTGCTACAGTTAAAAAAATGCTAAATTCCACAAAAACTATTAAAAATATGGAATCGGCAGCTGCGAAATATATATTAAGACCGTTTCCTCCGGTAAAGACGCTCTAGATTAGTATGTGCTTTATTGGGAAATTGAACTAAGATTAAAAAATACGAGCAGTTTCAAATGCGACGTTTCGTTTTATTTATTTAAAACTTCTTCAGGCAACTGAAAATTGTCTCCCAGCATTGTTCACAGTTTTAAGGCAATGCTTACAGAAACTAAGTATTAATTAAAAATAACATTTAAGCTCTTCTCCTTCCATAGATTTTCATCCGTGGTATGCGTTATCCAATAATTATAATGTTAAAGATTTTGAAAAGAAGTATGTCTAAAAATTGTTGACGTGATTATTGATATTTATAAATATATAGGGTGTTTTATTTAGGGTGCTGTCTTGATGATATTTTAGTCACAATATTCCTTCCTATTTATTAGTACATTAGAGTAAATAGAGCTTAGACCTTCCCTATCCGTTCTTTTATTTATTGTTCTGTTAAGTTTAATGTTTCATTTCGCTTATGTTACGTTTCTTTCAATTAATTTCTTGGTCTTCTACAAGTGTATTATCAAAATTAAAAATATGGCCTGTAATCTTAAGGTGTTCTGAAAACGTCGTCATTGCTTTAATTTTATTGTCGTCCACTTTTCGTTTACAATCATATCTATGTTTTGACAATCTTTGTTCCAATCTTTGTTTGGTTTGTCCTATGTATTTTAGCCCACATTCACAAGGTATTTTGTAAACTATGTTTGACTGCTTCTGAATGGTAGTTCTGTCTTTTAGCCTTGTGTATAGCTGCCCAATTCAATGAATATTATAAAAAGCTAATTTTGCATTAGTGTTTTTAAGACAATCATTAATGCGGTGGGAAATTTGACATAAATAAGGAAATTTGTACGAAATTTTCAAACTTTCAATCTCCTTAATTTCTAAAACAGTTTACTTTCTTTTGTTTTAAGCTATATTGATTAACTTATTTGGGAAATTATTAAGTGTTGAAATTTTCTCCACTTTGTCAATACTTTCTTGTAGGTATTCTTCAGATGTTGAAGTTGAAGATGAAGTTGCCTTAGTCAGCATGCCAGCAATTACTCCAATCTTCTGTGCCATTGGGTGATTGGTTAGGTAATTAAGCACTCTGTTAGAGCTTGTTAGCTTTATATACCATTTTATTCGTAATACTTGACTGCCTTTTCTTTCCACCAGGACGCCAAGAAACGCAATTGAATTTTCTTTTTCCTTTTCCATAGTGAACTTTATTTTTCCTTCTATGCAATTGAAGGTGGATATTAACGCTTCAAACTCGCCTTCAGGAATAGCTAGGATTGTGTCATCTATATGCAGTTTTAAGAAACTAATCCGAAAAGGTAATTTCGTTATGGCTTTTTCGATTATATAGTGCATTGCCAAATTAGCTAGGATTGGACTAGATGGGTTTCCCATACTGGAACCATCTAACTGTTTATAAACTTCATGCATAAAAAGTTGCTAGACTGGAAGAAGTATTGCACTATCGTTTTTAGTAGGTATTTTCCGATTGAAGGCGAGCTTGAAACTTTAATATCCAAATTTAATAGCGTTGAAGAAAAAATACTTTTCACTATGGAAAAGGAAAAAGAAAATTCGATTGCGTCTCTAGACGTTTTGGAGGAAAGAAAAGACAGTCAAGTAATTCGATCAAAATGGTATACAGGCTGTTTTATAAAAAACGCCCCGAGCTGTAGCGGGCAGAGTTTTTATTCGATTTCAAAAAAACAAAATAATTTCTTAATTGTTCCTCCCGCTCTATAAATTGGGCCTATTATTCGTTACTTTGAACAAGTTCTTAAATGGTAGTAGATAGCTTACTTTTGATTTTAATAAGGCCATGCACCATTTTTAATTTAATTTTAATAAAATTATTATTTTTTTAGTACATTTTATAAGTTTTGAGACATTCTTGATCGTACGTCTTGGCGAAAACCCAAATCAACGGTTGATGCATTCTGCTCACTTTTTAAACAAAATAAAAACTAGTTAGCCATGGTGAAGGCATGTCTAGGTTTCGGCTAATGATTTTTAATTTTGCAGTTAAATTTATTATTATAACTTTATCAATAGAACAAGAAGAAAGTTTGCTTCATAACATAACACTTGGCATAAAAGTCTCTCTATCATGTGCATACCAAGAAT
>JARJDY010020772.1:0-12894 GCA_030264615.1 Cypha longicornis
CGATGAGGCAACTCTAAATATTAATATTAAGACCTCTAACTTACACAGAAATTGTTTTTCGTCAAAAGAAACAATATTTTCACCACGCTCTTTGAAAAAAAAATCTAATATAAATATATTGGAATTTTGGAACACTTACGAATGACAGAGATGATCGATAATAACATCACAATCGCCAAGCAGCTCCACATCAAAGTGACAATGTGGCAGAGGTTCTCTATTAATTAAAATCTGCGGAACGTTCGGCGGCAGCGAACTGGGTATCAAAGCGACCGGCCGCACTTTCAGCGAGCTCCCAACAACCACCAGCAGATCACAATCGTTTTTATCCTGAGACATCGCTTCGTGAAATGAATCCGGCAAGCCTTCGCCGAAAAACACAATATCCGGTTTCATAATTCCCGCAGATACAAGTTCCCGCAGTTCCGCCATTCCGCTCTCTTTCAAATCCGATATGGAGATTGCAGGCCCAATATCGGGCCGACACTTTTCGCACACGGGGATCTTCTGCGACAGGACAATCTCCTTGATACTCTCCGCCGTCACGCGGTGCGTGCATTTCGTGCACGTTGCAGTGGCAAAGGACCCATGGCATTCGATGACTCGCTCAATATCGGCCACTTTCTCCAACGTGTCTATATTTTGCGTGTAGTTTCGCAACAGTTTTTTATGCTTCTCCAGCAGTTTGATGAATTTGTGGCAAGGACTAGGCTGGAACTTTCCTGGGTAAATGTCGCGGGCGAACCTGAAGAATGGTCGAGGGTCCTGATTAAAGTAGTTTATATCGAACATTGCTTGAGGATTGGGCAAATCTGGGAAGTCCACTGCTAGTCTGGAATAGATTCCATCTTTTGATCGAAAGTCGGGGATTCCACAAGATACTGACACTCCAGCACCAGTTAGAACAATAATATTTTTTGAACCTAAAAATTGATAATAATATATCAACTATATTTTTTAACAAATATAAATGAAAAATACTTTTTATCAGTTGTATCACATCATCTAAAGTATTCACATGCCTCAATTTATCCCTTCTTGGTGGTTTTTCTAGCATGTCAACGATGCATTTCCAAAGGGTCAAATCATCAAGATATTGAGGTATTTGATCCATTTCAACCCCTAAATCAGCTAAGAGTAATCTGGGGTCAGCTCCACTGTGGATTTGTTTTTGAACCTATAAAAGTACTCATAAAAATCAAATCCTTGATGAAGACTTGATTTTCTTTACCCAAGACAATCTGCAAGACATGGGCTTCCAATCTTGACCAGACAAATCAGATATTCCACTTAAGCAGGTGGCTGTTGATGCATTATCATCATCATAATCTGGGTCAGTGCTATCTTGCGTAGTATCAGCTTGTGAATGGTCAAAGGCGTGATCTGAAGGGGTTGGCATTGACTCCATGGTAAGTTCGTAACCAGAATCGCAATCCGTGGGAATTTCTGTTGTAAAAGTCAAGTCGTTTTAAATCTTCTGCAAGATTTTTTTCGAGGATTTTTTAAATTGGGTGAGGTTAGGAGAAAATATTCAAAATATAATGACATTGACATCTTCCCTGATTGGATAAGAAACTTTCACATAAGCAGATCAACCAATGAACATAAACAATCGACGCGCACAAATTTAAATTTTCTAAAAAAAAACTTTATTTCATTTTTTTGTATAAAATTAAGAGTCATTAAAGTTTGAATTCATTTATTCGTTTCTTTAACAAAAATAAATCATGTGATTGTAATGCAAATAATTCAAGTTAAGCAGTTTTCGCGCCAAATTTATTTACATGTACATTTGCGTTAATGTGAACTTGGTAGTTGCGCCTCAACCAGTTTCACTTGCCTGCTAAATACAAATTGAAATTACATTCTGTGCACTTGCTCGCAATTTTTTTCCGATTTTCGCAATAAGTCACGCCCACCAAAATGTCTGCCGGGTCTCCGATTTTCTTACAATGAACTCGAGTCGCCATTTTGGATTGTTAAAGAAGCCTAAACAGTAAAACATATTTCGCTAATTTACCTTCAGAGGCATCGGCCAAGGGATGAATCCTTGGCGGAAAAGACGAAAAATTGTCGTCTACACATGATGCACTAGTGCCAGACACACTTGGGTCCAGTTTTAACCTTTTCGCTTGAGATTCGTGTTCGCACCCATCTGGATAGGAGGCCATTTTTGACACGAATAAAGGTAGAAGGCGAACGGGCGACGAACAGAGAAGACGATTCGACGGGAGCTGGCGTAGCGGACGGAAATAGATGTCGCTTAATGCAGTGTTGTCGTTTATTGATTGAAGTATTCTTTCGCAAGAACAGCATAATGTTTCGAAAGTCTTTCAGTTTAAGGTAAAGTTGCTCGAAAAATGGTTAAAATTACAATCGCATGTCTTTCAGAATATTATTTTTTAAACTTCTTGAAGAAAAAGATTAAATTTGATTACGGCAACGTTGGAACTTTTAATGCGCACGCGCGAAACTGGCATGTGTCAATGTCACTTTTCGCACATGCCCATATGGTTCTTTCATGTTCCTCCTTTTTGCTGGAGCGAACTGTCTCTTTGGCATTGGCAGCACATTTACCAATTTTCTTAGTAAATCATTAAGAAAATTTTCGTGATTGCCTCTCAATTATGCCGAAAAATAAGGGTGAGTCTTGAATCTTTCTTTACAACAAAGTCAAGCTGATTATTTGATTAGAATAAAAATGGCCATGACTGTAAAAAAAATGTAATTTTTAGGAAAGGGAGGTAAAAATCGTCGTAGGGGAAAGAACGAAAACGAAACGGAAAAGAGAGAATTGGTTTTCAAAGAAGATGGACAAGAATACGCACAAGTGACAAAAATGCTGGGTAATGGACGATTGGAAGCAATGTGTTTTGATGGTTCTAAACGGCTGTGTCACATCAGAGGGAAACTGAGAAAGAAGGTCTGGATTAATCAGGGAGACATTATTCTGATTGGCTTGAGAGATTACCAAGACGCCAAGGCTGATGTTATATTAAAATATACTCCAGATGAAGCTAGAAATCTGAAAACTTATGGTGAATTCCCAGAAACTGTGCGGATTAATGAAACTGTCACATTCGTTGAGGATGGTTTGGATGAAGACATTGAATTTGGTGATGATATTAGTTCTGCAGATGAGGCAGATCCTGTTGATGGTGTAAGTGGAATCTTATTTCTTTCCCCACTGAAAAATTGTTTATAAATGTTTTGTTTTAGATATGATGTCAACAATTAACTGGAATTATTCATAAAAACACAACAAACTTATCATCAAGTAATATATTTAATGTACTTTGGTCTTACATTACAAAAGACTGTTTTGTTCTTTTGTGTTAACAACTATTAGTGGGTAAAATTTGTACAATATTTTTACAGGAATATTGTTTTATTCATATTTATTCAAATTGATTAGACAAATATAATTACTGAATGTAGTAAAAGAAGTATTTAATAGATTTGATGAATTACCACGACTATGAAAGTGTAACTTTTCCATCATTGCTAGTTTTATTTGATGATTATGACACGAAAGTTAAATCTTTTTGTTAAACTATATGGTTTGCTTACTTTTATAAATATTGATGTTGAGAATGTTGTTTATTTTCCTGTGATGATTAAAGAAAAAACAATTGCAAAGGAATAAAACTTTTAATGCCGAACCAAGTCGGACTTTATCCGCAGGTAAAGAATAAAAAAGTTGAAAAAGTTATAAACCTTGACACTGAATGATTAAAAAATGATTAATGTTGGAAATTATCGAAAGAATTTAACTCATTGCGCGATTAGCATAAAATTTTAATTTTCTTTCGGATAATTTTATATTTGTAAGCGCTCGAACGAATTACCTTCACGTCCTCGTAATTTATAATTAATATTTTTATAAATTACATAATTTGCAAACTGGTTTTTAGATCAACACTATTTATTATAATTATTCTTCTACTCCAGCGGTATAAATACAGAAATTTAATTAAAATTAAAGCCATTGAGGATAATCTCTCCTTTTGTGCAGATTCTACTTAATGTGTCAAACTTTTTTGCTGCGCAACGAACGAAAACATTAAAACAAAATGAAACTGTTTGTATTTGTTTTGTGTGGACTGTTGTCACACGTGACGTTTGCGGTCATGGCCGAAAAAGCCGAAATTGATACCACTAATTTTAAACTATTGTCCGGTGATTCCATGCCACTGGTTGGGTGTTAGTAACAAGATCTCTTTGCCGTTTGATCATTGCAATAAAATCTTGATCTGAATTTCTGTTGCAGTTGGAACTTATTTAATTCAAGGACAAAAGCCAATCACGGATTCGTTGGATCACGCTCTTCATGTTGGATATCGCCTAATTGGTAAGCTCAATTATTTTATATTTTATTATTTCTCCATCTTTGGAAAAGCAAAGCTATTTTCATTTTTTCGGTTTCTTTATTTTTGATTTCTCGAGGCGATTTCTTTAACATGTTTCCGGCCGCCATGTTGATATATACAGGATAATAGACAAACACTCTGCAATCTAATGTGGTTTTCGGTTATCTGCTCCGGGAATGCTCTCAGAGCTCTCAGTATCTGCCATTTTGCTTCCTTTGCTCTCATTATTTTCTAGTGTTTTTTATTTGTGAGAGTAGGAAAGAATATCAAGATTTTTGCTCTCAGAGCAATCGGAGCAGATAACCGAAAGCGTCCAACAATAACAAAACCTCAAACTCAACTATATTACCGATTGCTGGTTTTTAAGAGCTTATATTCGAGTGGTCTTCGTTTTTTATTAATTAAAAGTAACAGTTTATTTATCTATTCAATAAAGTACGAGATAAAGTAGGTATTTTATAGGTGCGTTCGGTTACTCGTTAGAAGTGACTCCTTTCACTCGGTTGACTCCATTATCGTTCGTTTATTTGGGAGTGTGAGTAAATAGAGGTAATAGAGCGAACTCAAGTTCAGCATGTATCAACTAGGACTGAAGGACTAAGGAGTGACTCTATCTAAATGTTCTGCCTCCTGTCCCTTTGTTACTCGAGTCTAGTTTTGTAGCGAATAACCGAACGCTCCTTATGATGAGTGTGGAGAATCTCTGTTTTGGGGTTGACGTAGTTGTGCAAATTACTTCTGATTAGAATAGAAATTTTGTTTTTAAAGATTTAGGAAAAAAAGTCAAAAACCCTGAGGTCATGTTTTTCTGAAATCACGTGACACGTTTAATAAGCGTCACAATTTATTCCAATCAACTTATTTTGATTCACCCTGTATGATTTTTAAAAATCTTTATTTTCATTATTTGATTTTGGTTTATTTTTATTGTTTTGTGTTTAGACACGGCCTATGTCTACCGCAATGAAGAAGAAATTGGTAAAGCCTTGAAGATCTTATTGCCCAAATATAATCTAACTCGCAAAGATATCTTTGTCACCAGCAAGCTTCGTAAGTAGTTACAATTTTATACATATTGTGGAATATGCTTCTTTGCTGACTACTATATAATTTAAAGCTCCCAGTGGTTTGGGTGCCGAAAAAATTGTCCATGACCACCTTCAAACATCGTTGAGGAAACTACAATTGGATTATTTGGACCTGTATTTGATTCATTGGCCCGGAGCAGGTGGAAAAGACCCCCAAGATCCAAGCAATCCAACCATTCGCAGTGAAACATGGAAAGGAATGGTGTCGGCTCAGGGTAAGGGCTTGGTTAAAAATATTGGTGTGTCCAACTACAATGTCAAGCATTTAAAAGAAGTGTTTGCCAACTCTCATGGTATTTTGCCAGCAGTTAACCAAGTAATTACTTATCACTGTAAGAGATATGAAATAAGTAATTTATTTTGTGTTGGTTCCAGGTTGAGTGGCATCCATATTATCATCCAGAAGACTTGTTCAAGTTCTGCAGCGAGAATAAAATTCTGTTGCAAGCATATTCATCATTGGGAGGCACTAAAAATTCCGCGCCACTTGTAAAAAATCCCATTGTCGTCAAGGTTGCTGATAAATTGGGTGTCAGTCCAGCTCAAGTTCTGTTGAAATGGGCAGTGCAACAAAATATTGCTGTCATTCCTAAATCGACCAATGAGGAGCATATCAAAAAGAACTTTCAATTGAACTTTACGATTCCCGCTGAAGATATGAAGGCCTTAAGTGACCTACCTCGCCAGAAATATGCTTGGGATCCAGACACAGTTAATTAATCGCGTTTTGATTAATTAGCAGAATCAAATTCTAAGTAATTTTCTGTCAAATATTTCAATTTTTTATGGATTTTATTAAAATGATTAGTTCAGAATTTAATTTAGCGGAGAAAGTGGCTAAACTTTCAATTGGCTGCTATAATAGTTTACCAAAAACTGGGAAGCCAAACAAAAACGAATGGACTGTACTTTCGACAATTCTACAAGAAACTATTGAAATTGAAAGTAACAATTTTGAAGTGGTTGCTTTAGGAACAGGGACTAAATGCTTGGGCAAAAATCAATTGAGTGACACGGGAGAATTAATCAATGACTCTCATGCTGAAATTATTTGTCGGCGGGCTTTTCTTCGTTATATTTACAATGAAATGCAATCAAATAAGGAAAGTCTACTTAAATTTGACAAACAAAAATTCTCTTTTTCGGAAAATTGTAAATTTCATTTTTTTACAACGTACATGCCTTGCGGAGATGCCTCATTGTTCGATGAAAACGTAGAAAACGATTGCGGAGATGTTTTAACTGCTCCTGATGATGATGCTAATGTTCCAGAGAAAAGATCAAAGCTAGATCCTCATTTAACAGGTGCAAAATGTTTACCGGAAGATGGCGAAACTGACTCGAAGAGTTCCCGCGGACGCTGTTATAAATTAGGGGCAATTCGAACCAAGCCTGGTAAGGGGGACCCGACACTTTCCGTATCATGCAGCGATAAGCTGTCGAAGTGGGCCCATTTAGGGATTCAGGGAAGTCTGTTGAGTTTACTTTTACAGGAACCAATTTATTTGTCCTCAATAACGGTAGGAAATAAAATGTATAGTGAAAAGTCATTAAAGCGAGCGTTGTATCAAAGGTTTCCAAGGGAAAGTGGGCAGAGTCATAAAAGGTTTCCTTTAATTATTCCTAAATTGTTTCAATATACAAATATTGAGTTTGAATTCAAAAGGTCTGACTTGAAGCAACCTTGTCCATCGAGTATAATATTTTGTAAAAATTGTTCTCTTGAAGTTTCGGTCGAAGGTCGTAAACAAGGAGTGACTAAAAAGAACAGAGGAAGCCCTAAAGGTCGTCTGAAAATTTGCAAATTGGAATTTTTGCATTCCCTTCTTGAAATTTCGAAGCAACGTGCCTTAAACTTTAGTGAAAGTGTTAGTTATCTAGATTTAAAACAGTCCTCAGACTATTTCCAAGCTAAAGTCGATTTGGAAAAGCATGTTTTTCGAATTTGGCCCGAAAAGCCAGCGAATTTGCAAAAGTTTAGGGCAAAAACTCAGCGGTTGTAAAATAAGTAAATTTTGTTTAAATTAATGGGAAGTGTAATTGGATATCATTAAAAGATATGCATAATTATTGATTATTTTTATTTCTGTTCGTTTGTGAGGTCTTTAAGTGTAGCTTTCCTCTCGATTATCCCAAGGATTATCTTCGGGACTATTATCACGAGGATTATCCTGAATTTTCATTTGCGCATGCGTACAACGTTTTCTAGCACGTGTTGCAGTTTCAACGTAACCTAAGAAATATTTGTAACATTTTTGCGTCATTTTCGATCGAGTTTATTCGTTTATTATTAATTTTAAGTCTACTTTCGACGTAGATTTTAAACGTATTTCTACTTTTTCTACGTGTGGAGTTTGTTAAAGAAATGTCAAGAGTTATCGTAAAGAATCTTCCAAAAACTGTAAGAAAATTCACCATAAAGACTCGAGTGGTTTTACTTCTTTATTTTTTTAGATAACTGAGGATAAACTAAGAAGCATCTTTGGTGAAAAAGGACAAATAACTGATGTACAACTAAAATACACAAAAGAAGGAGTTTTCAGACAATTTGCTTTCATAGGCTTCCATGCAGAACATGAAGCTGCAGAAGCTATCAAACATTTTGACCAAACTCGCATCAACACATCTAAAATCCAAGTTCAAGAATGTGCAACACTAGGTATGTTAATACCCTTATTTACCTAATTTGCATATTGGTAATACAATGAAACTTGACTTGAAATTGTTATTGTTATTGAAGGTGATGAAAAGAAACCAAAGTCATGGAGCAAATACGCATCAGATAGTTCAGCCTATAAAAAGGCCCACAAAAAAGAAAAAACTGAAGACCCTGAAGAAAATGAGCAGAAGAAGACGAAAAAACGTGATCACTTGAAAGAGCTGCTTGAAAAATATAAAGATGATCCGAAATTTGAGGAGTTTTTGGAAGTGCACAATGCAACAAGAGCACAAGAAATCCTGAAATCTGCAAAACTTGGAGACAGTGATCAGAAGCAAGAATTGGGAGAACAAATAGAGCAAATCGAGCAGTTTGATGAAGAAAATGATGACACTAAATTGTGTGATGAACCCATATCTGATAAAGATGTAAGTTTACAGCTTATATTTAAATAACTTAATCAAAAAATATATTTTTAGTATTTAAAACAGTTAGTTTCTAAAGGAAACGAAAAAATTTCAAAAGGAACTGAAAAAAGGAAGAAAACTGAAAAGAAACAGAAAGAAAAAATTGATTTATTTACGCTAAAGCTTAAAAACTTACCTTACACATGCAAAAAGAAACAGATCAAAGATTTTCTAAGACCCTCCGTTCCTTATTCAATCCGCATCCCAAGGAATATCAAAGGAATCGCTTTCATTGGCTTCAAAACGGAACAAGACTTAAATAGAGCCCTTTCAAAAGACAAAAGTATCATTAGTGGCAAACAGATTTTTGTTACAAAGTACATAAACCCCAATTCCAAGGACCTGAATCAAAACGAGGAAGACACGACAAATTCAAGGTGGAAGACACAAGAAGAGTCTTTGAAAAATGAGGAAGATATTGCGGAATCAGGACGAATATTTATCAGAAATTTGTCTTACACAACGACGGAGGATGATATTCAAAGTGCTTTCGAAAAATATGGTCCTATTGCTGAAATTAGTTTGCCTATCGATTCCACGACTAGGAAAATGAAAGGGTTTGGAGTTGTCACATACATGTTGCCTGAACATGCCGTCAAAGCTTATGTCGAGTTGGATGGAAGCATATTGCAGGGTAGAATGGTGCATTTATTGCCTGGAAAGGCCAAGGATGGACCAAACGATTCAAGTGAAGGTATCAGATAATTTTTTTTGAATGTTTGGTTAACATTAACTTAATGAAATCAGTAATCAGTTCCACTCTGAAGATTGCAGAAGCGCTAACGGGTGTATTACTAAAGACACCTCGAACTATAGCTTAGAAAGCTTATTAGAAAATATCCGGTTGTGTCTTGAAAAAATTAACCGATTTTTCAATAAGTTGTTAACAACCTACAAGAACCGGCTATTTTTCAAAAATAACCGGTACAGAAAACGGTTAGCCGGTTATTCAATAAGTTGGGAAGCCCTAAGACCGTTATTAAAAAACGGTTCTTGAAATAACCGGTTATTGTGCTTAAAAACGATTAAACGACTCTTGAAATAACCGGTTATTGTGCCTAGAAAAGCACATTTAACCGGTTATTCAACATAATAACCGGTTATTGTGTCATGAAAAAATTAACCGGACTTTCAATAAGTTGTAAGTTGTGAACAACCTTCAAGAAGCGGATATTTGTCAAAAATAACCGGTACAGAAAACGGTTATCCGGTTATGCAATAAGTTGGGAAGCCTTAAGAGAACCGTTATTAAAAAACGGTTCTTGAATTAACCAGTTATTGTGCTTAGAAAACGATTAACCGGTTATTCAATATAATAACCGGTTATTGTGTCAAAAAAAATTAATCGAATTTTCAATAAGTTGTGAGTTGTGAACAACCTACAAGAAGCGGATATTTGTCAAAAATAACCGGTACAGAATACGGTTATCCGGTTATTCAATAAGTTGGGAAGCCTTAAGAGAACCGTTAATTAAAAACGGTTCTTGAAATAACCGGTTATTGTGCTTAGGAAACGATTAACCGGTTATTCAATATAATAACCGGTTGTTGTGTCTTGAAAAACCGGTTTTCAATAAGTTGTTAACAACCAAGAAGAACCGAGTATTTTTCAAAAATAGAACGATTAAAATAACCGGAAGGTTATTAAAATAACCGGTGTAGAAAACGGTTAGCCGGTTTTTCAAAAAGTGGAAAAGCCCTAAGAGAACCGGTTATTAAAATACGGTTCTTTAAATAACCGGTTATTGTGTTTATAATAGGGATAACCGGTTATAAAATATAATAACCGGTTATTCATTTTAATAGCCAGTTATAGTGTCTTGAAAAGGTTAACCGGTTTTCAATAAGTTGTGAACAACCAAAATTGTTAAATATTATAAAATATAATAACCGGTTATTGTGTCAAAAGGTTAACCGGATATTCATTAAGGTGGGAGTTGTGAATCTGGAAGAATTTATTATTCTAAAATAAATCGGTAAAAATAACTGGGGAAGAAAACAGTTAGCCGGTTATTCTATAATTTAGAAAGCTCTGTATCGTTTATTGAAATAACCGGTTATTTTTGTCCATTTCTAACGTAAAATTCGTTAGCCTCGAATTGGGATGTTTTCTTTAGAACACCCAGTATAAATATGTTGCGCGTGCGTAGTGTGTCTGTAAATTGCCTACTGCGCATGCGCACAAGAAGTGACTCACTTGTGCCCTGTGCTTGCGCCTACTTTTCTTACGATAGTTCAGGGTAGGCAACCAGTCTATCTTCAAAGTATAATTGGTTACTTTGTGACTTCACCGACCAATAATAATACTTTTTTCTGAAACCGTCAAGTAATAGCGTCAATACAATCGTGAAGTGGGGAGTGAAACATGTCAATTTCATAATCGCGCAGCGAAATTTTAATTTCGCTCCGAGGAGCGAAAGTTAGAATCTGACACCTGTCAGTGAACATAATTCAAACATAAACGAGGTATATGAATTTGACAAAGTCCCAAGTTTCTAATGCTCTACGTGTTATTTTGAATAATACCAATTGCTCATTTAGTTTTACTATCAATAATTGGTTTAATCTTTGGGATAAATACTATTTTGTTAAATAAAATTTCTTTAAAAAATCTCCGACGCATTAATCAAGTTGAGCATGGCCAACGTTGACTATAACTTTTATGGGAGCGTCAGTTCAACTTCAACATATACAGGATGTCAAAGAAATCTATAATTGAAAATGAAGGTTTGCATATTAAGAAAATTGGTTTCAGAAAAAATAGTATACATTTCCTCGGACCGAAAATGTTCTTACAACCTCATGTGGTAGTATGCCTCGGCTGCGCCTCGGCTAACGATCTCCACATTCGGCTGTAATAGATCATTTTCGGTCCTCTAATGTAATATACTATTACAGTTGATAATAATACTTTTACGTGAATTTAAGATCTTCCTCGTAGGTTCCACCAATTACAAGGACAAAAAGCTAAAGCAACAGAAATCTCTAGCCAGCAACTCGTACAATTGGAACTCACTGTTTCTAGGCCATGATGCCGTTGCAGAAGTCATTGCTAAAACTTACAGCACAACGAAAGAAGCGGTGCTTGATCCTCATGGCGACGATAATGCTGCAGTACGTTTAGCTCTCGGAGAAACGCAAATTGTGGCCACCACCCGAAAATACTTGGAGGACCGGGGCGTAGTTTTAGATTCTTTTAATCAACAATCTCCGAAACGATCAAAAACAGCGATATTAGTAAAAAATTTGCCGGCGAATACGGAAAGCCACGAAATTCGTGGCTTGTTCGAAAAGCATGGCGTCATCGGTAATTTTATCTTTCCTCCCAGCGGCATTTCGGCAATTGTCGACTTTGTGGAGCCTTCTGAAGCTAAGAAAGCATACGTCAAGTTGGCTTACAGTAAATTTAAACATTTACCGTTATATTTGGAATGGGCTCCTGAAAATGTTCTTAGTGGCACTAAAAGCATTGATACGAAACCAGTCGCCGATTCAGATAACAAAGGACTCAATGAAGATTCAAGTGAAAAACTAGAAGAAAAGGAAGAATCAGAAGAAGACGAAGAAGAAGAGCCTGAACCGGACACAACATTATTCGTGAAAAACTTGGATTTTAAAGTTACCGATAACGACCTCAGAGAAGTACTTAAAATATTTGTTTTTTTTGTATGTATCTGATTTGATATTGCATGTTTTCTAGCATTTTTTGTCATGTGGCAAATTAAGCTACGCTACAGTAGCAATGAGGAAAAGTGCGGAACCCGGGAAGAAATTGTCAATGGGTTATGGATTTGTGCGCTACATGCACAAAGCTAGTCTTGAAAAAGCTCTCAAAACTCTACAAAACAGTTCTTTATTGGGAAAATCTTTGGAGCTCAAAAGATCAGAACGCGTTCTTAAGTAAAGAAAATTTTCTCGTTTTCGTTTTAATGTTTTTTTAATTAACAAAATTATTTTAGCAATGAAGTGGACACACTAAAAAAGAAAGTCAAGGGAACTAAACAGACCGGCACAAAAATTCTGGTCCGCAATATTCCGTTTCAGGCGAAGAAACAAGAACTATTTGAACTTTTCAAAGTGTTTGGTGATATTCGTGCTCTCAGAATGCCCATGAAAATGTCCCAAGATTCGCACAGAGGTTTTGCTTTCGTCGACTTTACCACAAATAGTATCGCGAAAGTAAGCACAATACTTGTCGCATACATAGTATTTCTTTATATCGTTTGTGTTTAATGTATTTATTAAGTTAATTTTAACAATATTTTTGGTGGATGTGTTTTAGAAAGCGTTCGAAGCTCTTTGCCAAAGCA
>JARJDY010020949.1:0-11084 GCA_030264615.1 Cypha longicornis
ACGCATGCGCAGAATGCTATTTTCGTTGTTTGAAGACCAATTTTAACTAGCGATATATTATTTTAAAGGTGTAGGCAACCCGAATGGAACGAAATCATAATTTTTCCTTGCGCATGCGGAAAATGCTACTTTCGTTGTTTGGAGACCAATTTTAACTTGCGATATATCATTTCAAAGGTGTAGGCAACCCGAATGTAACGATATCAAAAATTTTCACCGCGCATGCGCAGAATGCTATTTTCGTTGTTTGAAGACCAATTTTAACATGCGATATATTATTTTAAAGGTGTAGGCAACCCGAATGGAACGATATCATAATTGTTCCTTGCGGATGCGCAAAATGCTACTTTCGTTGTTTGAAGACCAATTTTAATTTGCGATATATCATTTCATAGGTGTAGTTGGATTCAAGTATTTGCATGCAAATTGTCAAATTAAAACACAATTTCTGATCAAATTTAATGTATACCACGGCAGTGCCATTTTGGTCCTCGGCTGCAAAAAAAGATTATCAGCCTCATTTGTGGCAAGACTTTGTACTGGTCTGCTTTTATTGGCCAAGTTGCTACCTATCGCGTAATAGAACATTTGGTATGACCATGTCGAACTTTCGATCAACTAAGTAATTAATTAGATTATTCATTAATTTATATTAAATAATTATTTACTGAGGATTTTTGCATGCACATCAGGAAATTCTTGATTTCAATTACCAACAGATATTGCTACTTCAAAATAACAAACTAACTTATACGAATATTGCAATAATATTTTTTTACGAATGTTGAAATGGCGAAATAGTCATTTTTAAATATTTCTTCAAATATTTATATTTTAAATGTATATGTCCAATAAGAAATTATTTTAGATAACAAATCAAATGATACAAACATGCAAGGATTATGTAAACTGTCGCGGCACAGAAACAATTTGGAGTCAAGATCGCCAGGTGGTTAAGGATAAACTTCTTCATTGTATACATTTGAATATCGCCTATCAGGGAACTTACCGAGTTGTGAAAAACCAAAATGTAATTCCGAACCAAGCGCCATTTAATTTTTCTGAAAACTATGTATTTGGGAAATTTAACGGGTTTTGTGAAAGGCTTAAGAAAATAATTTGTACTTTCGATACAATCGATGATTACACTAATCTATTCCAAAGACGTATGGAAGGCCTACTGTTGAGTGATGCTCTTGATGATGCAGTCAAGAAATTCGATGAAATTAAAGGTGATGTTATGAAGAAGACGTATAATTACTTGGATCAACGCAACGCTGAATTTGATCAGGACTATTATATTTTCTCTGGAAGGATTGAAGAGTTAACAAAGGGGCTGGCGATAGTTATTGAAAATAAGTTTGCGGGGATTTGGGAAACGCCTCAAGGAATTAAGTTCTTGGTTCGTTTCGAAAGAGTTGCCGAGAAAATTCCAATTGATAAAATGTGTGAAAAATATGAAAAAATTCTAAAGTATTGCGATAAAGAGGTTGAGCGAATCGTTAAAATGTACAAAAAGCAAAAAGATGATCCAGTTATACCAATCTTGTTTCCCCCAATTGCGGGTCGAATAAAATGGGCCAAATCTTTGATTTGTCATTTAACCGAGCTCATGGAAAGTGTAACCGGTCACCCGGTTTTGAAAACATTACCTGCTACGAATGATTTGACTAGAAAATATAAGTCAGCAGAGCGTTTGCTGAACAACTACCAGGACGACATCATAGCAATATGGATGAACCAGCACGTATGGCTATTTTAGAAAAAAAGAAAATAATTGGTTGCCAGTAATTAAAAAGTTTTCAGGTATCTGATATTGATAGATGTTTGAAACGTAATCTTTTAACAATCTGCAGTGAACAAAATAAACTTAAAGTGAATTTGCATCCAACCATTCCGTTATTAATTCGAGAATGCGATTTGATGTCCAAAATGGCCCTACCAATACCCGTCACATGCTTTACAATATTTGCTAGGCAAGAACACTTCAACTTTTTAAAGGATTCCTTACAGGTTTAAACGCACTTTAAAATCTTTTTATTATTTCGATTATTTCTTGTAAACGTTGTAGTTTCTTATCAATGACTTTACATCCGCGGTTCAATGCGTCAAGTCTGAAGTAAGACCATTATTTCTGCCTCACTTGGAAAAACTGGTACAGCTGCTGGAGTCGGGCTTGACAGATTTAAACTGGGTGTCTTCAAAAAGTAAAAAATATTTGGAAAACTCCAGAAATGCCGTTGGTCGCTTCAAGCAATTGGTTGACCGCGTACATGATATTTACGTAAATCGTGTCTTAGAAGTATTGAAACGCATGCAAGAAATCAAGCTTTTTGCTTTGCCTGTAAGCGGAGAGAGATGGACTGTTGAACATTTTATTGATAAGAATGAACGCATTTGTCGCGTGGCGGCATCTGAGCTCCACAATAAGAGTCTGATGGTCGAACAAGCGGTGGAGGAAATTTTGATTATTGTCAAAAGGGCAAAACTTGAAGATCCTAGCAGCTCTAAAGATGAGTTTTTCATTGATTGTCTCTTGTGGTTTCTAATTGTTTGTTCTTCAAATTAACACTTACAATTGTAGCTAACGAATTGGAAGTGCGTCAAGAGCCTTTATCAGGCCAACAATCTGACTGGTCTGCTATCGAAGAGTGTTTTGAGAGACCTCATATTTTGTTCGGTATAGGCTTAAGTAAAACATTACAGGAAATGGTTAAGAATGCCGTAAATGAAATCAGGAGATATTACGGACGCAAGGTTTTGGACGTTCTAGTCAAAATAACCAAACAAGCATTGGAAACATTAAGAAAATCATTTACTGCATCAGGTTACCAGAATTTTTTGAATTCAAAACATTCTAACAAAGAATGCGCGAATTTTGCCTGTTTTTTAGAACTTTGTCCCGAAAAATATCCCGTTTTCACTTTGCAAGCAGTTTTGCTTCTTCCGAAGGTATCGATCCAACCAAGTTTGGATGATGTCCAAGAGATCTTGTCCATGGCTGGCAAATATATCACATCCGTCGCTAAATGCGTTGGTCAATGGTCAGGGGCATCAATACCGGTAATTACCTTTATATCCTTAGAGTTTAATACACGATTTTATGGCACTTGATATGTTTAATTAATAATGATCATAATTTCTTTTACACAATAAAACACTAATTAACATCACAAATATACTCATTTCTCATAAACTGTAAATAACACTTAAACACCATGCACAAATCGCCACGTGTAAATAGACACCGGCAAGGAAAAGCGGCTGGCACAAATTGGTTGGACAAAAAAACACTCTGATAGATATTGTCTCCAACACAAACAAGACTATGAAGGCGACTATGAAGGTGATAGAAGAAGACCTACGCACACGCCGTAGACGTCTCTATAATCTTCCAGTCGAAGAGAAACCTGCTTTTCCAATTCAGCAGCGCAACTATTATAACCAAGTCATGGAGAACAAGGAAGTTGCGAAATCTCTTAGTTTACTTTCGTCTTGCGTACAAGATTTAAAAAAGGTTTGTTTACTATTAAGATAATAAAATAGACAAGAAATTATGGATATTTACAGCAAGTTACAGTATTTGTGTTATCATGGAAACCTTATAGTTTTCTTTGGAAGAACGAAAAAAGTGCAAGGGAGTATCAGCTGCTGCAACTTTCAGAATTCGAAACGCTACTGGAAAAGCATGAAGAACTTAATAACAAATTAAGTACAGAGCCCGATTTGCATATCATCGGAAACTGCTGCGCAATTAACACAGAAAAGCTAAAGTACGCTATTTTGATAGAAATTGAAACATGTACTTCCAAGTAAGTTGTAAAAATTGATAATTTTCCAACACTGCCATTGACTTATCAAGACAAAAATAACGTTTCTAAGATCGTAGTGTAAAAATTATCATATAACCACTAAAAGACTTTTTAATCGAAGCAGTGCAAAAAGGAACGAAAGCAATTCAATTTACACGAGAAAAAAACGTTAATATTTAATCAGCTCACAGCCAAGTCGGCCAAAAATAGAATGTTAGTTATTTATTAAACTTCTCCCACAAATAGCATTGTTCTGCCCGAAAATTCGTCATTAACAAGAGAAGTGGGATTTTCGATACTTTTCCCCCATACCGCTCCCTTGTTGTCGAAAAGCCGGTAATTGAAGTTTAATAAATTACAAGATTTTTTTAAAATAATTTTGTGGTTAAAAAAGTAAAGTTTTGAATCAATTTAATATTTAATCTCTGCACTGAAGCTCATTTATGTTTTCTGCGGTCATTTACATCACAACTACCTGCTTCGCAACTGAAGTCGGCACACATCACAGAATCATACGCTTCAGTTCCTAAATAATAAATAATTACAATTTAAATATTTACATATTTTTTTCAATAATCTTTCTTCGAAAATGAACATTATTTAAAGTTTTGCTACTTATTCTAAATTTTGCGGTGAAGATATTAACCTAACTATTTTATTTTTACTTATATTGTCAGCAAACTTAATTGTTGAATATTAATATTTAAGTATTGGCTTTGCTTTGAAAAAAAAGTACAAAAGAGAAATGGAGTATGTCTATGCAGTTATCAACGAAATGGCCCGTAAAATTGACCGGCCTATGCGAGATTTGGACGATGTCCGCATGATAATGGAAAATTTGAAGAAAATAAGAGACCAAGAAGTCGATATGGAATTGAAGATAGAACCAGTGGAGGAGGCATTTAATGTTTTGAATAAATACTCAATCCGAGTAGAGCGCGAAGTTTTGGAACAGGTCGACAACGTCAGAGACACTTGGACTCAACTACTTAAGAAAGCTTTGAAGGTTCAATTTAAATTACTCAAAATGCAGCCCCAACTTCAGCATGAACTTAAAGGGAACCTTGCCAAATTTAAACAAGACAAAGAGAGCTATTGTGATGAGTATCAGATGGCCGGACCCATGGAATCGGGTTTGACGCCACGGGAAGCTTCCGATAGGCTTATTTTGTTCCAGAATCGTTTCGATGGTATGTGGCGAAAATTGCAAACATATCAGTGTGGAGAGGAGCTCTTTGGATTGACTCAAACTGACTATCCAGATCTGGCTCAAACTCGCAAAGAGTTAAATCTTTTACAAAAATTGTACAAACTATATAACGACGTAATCGATCGGGTTAACAGCTATTACGATATACCTTGGGGTGACGTTAACATCGAGGAAATTAATAATGAGCTTATGGAGTTTCAAAATAGATGCAGAAAATTGCCGAAAGGCTTAAAAGAATGGCCTGCATTTTTTGCTCTTAAGAAAACTATTGATGACTTTAATGACATGTGTCCACTTTTGGAGTTAATGGCTAATAAGGCTATGAAACCGAGACATTGGTCACGTATAATGGATTCTTTGGGACATGTGTTTGAGTTTGAAACTCCTGGATTTTGCCTGAAAAATATTTTGGAAGCTCCGCTTCTTCAACACAAAGAGGATATTGAGGATATTTGCATTTCAGCTATGAAGGAACGGGATATTGAAGCTAAGCTTAGACAGGTGACGAATGAATGGTCCGTACATGAACTAACCTTCCAAATATTTAATAATCGAGGAGAACTACTGCTCAGAGGAGATACAACAGCTGAAACCATTGGTCAATTAGAAGATAGTCTCATGGTTTTGAGCTCTTTATTATCAAACCGATATAATACTCCATTTAAAAAGCAAATTCAACAATGGGTTCACGATTTATCAAACACAAATGAAATATTGGAAAGATGGCTTTTGGTGCAAAATATGTGGGTTTACTTAGAAGCCGTTTTTGTTGGTGGTGATATTGCCAAACAATTGCCTAAAGAAGCCAAGAGATTCGCAAAAATTGATAAATCTTGGCAAAAAATCATGCAACGTGCCCATGAAACACCCGGTGTAGTCAACTGTTGCGTTGGAGATGAGCTCCTAAAAAATTTGTTGCCACATTTGCAAGAACAATTGGAACTTTGTCAAAAATCTTTGAGCGGTTATTTGGAAAAGAAACGAATGATGTTTCCAAGATTCTTTTTTGTCTCAGACCCCGCTCTACTGGAAATTCTCGGACAAGCTAGTGATTCGCATACTATTCAAAATCATTTGCTTTCAATATTTGATAACACACGGTGGGTTAAATTTCACGATATTGAATACAACAAAATGACTGCTATTATATCATCGGAAGGTGAGATCATTCCTTTGGAAAAAGCGGTACGTGCTGAGGGGAGTGTGGAGACTTGGCTCACGCAATTGCTTAACACTTCGCAGTCCTCTCTGCATTCTATTATTCGCCAAGCAAATACCGTAATTAACGATCCAAACTTACAATTGCTACCGTTTTTGAACAAAATGCCTTCTCAGGTGAATTCTGCTTATTTCGCAGTCTAAGAACATAAAATTTGATAACAAATTACAGATTGGTCTGCTTGGAATACAAATGATTTGGACTCGAGATGCAGAATTAGCTTTAACGCAAGCCAGATCAGACAAAAAGATGATGCCTGAAACCAATAACAAATTCTTGGAACTTTTAAACACTCTGATTGATCAAACTACTAGAGATCTAACTAAAATTGAAAGAACAAAATTTGAAACCTTAATTACAATTCATGTTCATCAAAGAGACATATTCGATATCCTTGTAACAGTTTAACGATTCTGATTTGGAACTTACCTAAAAGTTTTCTTTTAGTGTCGCTTGAATGTACGCCATGTAAATGATTTTGAGTGGTTGAAACAATGCAGATTTTATTTCAAAGAAGAGCAGGATAAAACTTTAATTATCATTACAGATGTCTTGTTTTCGTATCAAAATGAATACTTAGGATGTACAGATCGCTTAGTGATCACGCCATTAACAGACCGTTGCTACATCACTTTAGCTCAAGCATTGGCCATGAGTATGGGAGGAGCTCCATGTGGACCAGCAGGCACCGGAAAAACCGAAACCGTTAAGGATATGGGCAAGACTTTGGCCAAGTATGTTGTTGTTTTCAATTGCTCTGATCAAATGGACTTTAGAGGCCTTGGAAGAATTTACAAAGGTATGCATTATTAAAAATCCCTACTTTTGTAATTAATTATATTTTTGTATGAAATTAATCAACATCTCAAAGGTTTAGCTCAATCTGGGGCCTGGGGCTGCTTCGATGAGTTTAACAGAATTGAACTTCCCGTGCTGTCAGTCGCTGCTCAACAGGTAGCAGTGGTACTTTTAGCAAAAAAGGAGAAGAGAAAGTCATTTATTTTCACCGATGGAGACACAGTTGATATGTGTTTTGAATTCGGAATTTTCATAACAATGGTAAAAACAGGTACATTTTTAAGCAATTTTAGACATTCTTTTTGAAGAATCCTGGCTATGCTGGACGTAAGGAGCTTCCAGAGAATTTAAAAATTCAATTTAGAACAGTAGCGATGATGGTGCCTGATAGACAAATCATTATCAGAGTAAAATTGGCAAGCTGTGGATTTTTAGAAAATATAACATTGGCTAGAAAATTCTACACTTTGTACAAACTATGTGAGGAGCAACTGACTAAGCAAGTTCACTATGATTTCGGTCTGAGAAATATTTTATCAGTTCTGAGAAGTCTAGGAGCGGCGAAAAGGGTCAACAATAAAGACACTGAAAGCACAATTGTGATGCGTGTTCTTAGAGACATGAATTTATCCAAGCTGATTGACGAAGATGAACCTTTGTTTATATCTCTTGTTGCTGATTTGTTTCCCAATCAGACATTGGAGAAAACGGCTTATCCGGAACTGGAGGAAGCTATAAATATACAAGTAAATGAAGGAGGATTGATTAACCATTCTCCTTGGGTCTTGAAACTTATTCAAGTAAGAAATGTAATTACCAAAATAGCTGCTCTTAAATTAAAAATTGTAGTTATACGAAACTCAAAGGGTTCGCCACGGAATAATGACATTGGGGCCTTCGGGGTCAGGAAAAACTTGTTGTTTGCAAATTTTGATGAAATCCTTAACTTATATGGGATTTCAACATAGGTTTGTTCCAAAAATTATTATAATAAATGACTATAAAACAAAAATTTAAGGGAAATGAGGATGAACCCCAAAGCAATTACTGCGAATCAAATGTTTGGTCGCTTAGATGTGGCCACTAATGATTGGACAGATGGAATTTTTTCTGCTCTTTGGAGGAAAACATTAAAACTTAAACAAGGTATGAAGTTGAAACTTTGTGCAAAGAAGAACATTTCAAGTTTTTTTAGGAGAATATGTATGGATTATTCTTGATGGTCCCGTAGACAGTATTTGGATAGAAAACCTGAACTCTGTTTTGGATGATAATAGGACATTAACATTAGCCAATGGTGATAGGCTGCCAATGGCACCCAATTGTAAAATCATGTTTGAACCACATAATATCGATAATGCATCTCCTGCTACAGTATCACGAAATGGAATGGTTTATATGAGCTCTTCAGGACTTGATTGGAAACCTCTTGTGTCAGCTTGGCTAAAGACTCGGAGTCAACGAGAACAAGAGTTATTCGATGATTTGTTTGATCAGAATTTTGCTGCTACTTATGCTTGGTGTACTCAAAACCTTAACTTGGTCATGCAAGTATTGCAAAGCAATATTATTCAACAAATCATACAGTTGCTTGAGGGATTGGTCCCTATACAATTAGAGGAAGAGGAAGCTGAAAAGTCTGATGAAGAGAAACTGGTGGATATGGATGATGAAATCGATGAGATTGAAGTAAAAGAAGAAGTACAAATATATTCCAATGAGCATCTTCAAAAAATTTTCGTGTTTGTTTTGACTTGGGGATTAGGTGCATTCTATGAGACGGATGATCGCGAAAAGTTCGATAAGTATATCAAAAGTAGTTGGAGCAATTTTGATCTGCCACAAAATGATTTAAAAAATCGAGATGTAATATTTCTTTATGACTTGACTTAATTTTAAAATAAAATATTTCAGGCAACACTTTTTGACTACTTGGTTAACAGTCAGGGTGAATGGAAACTTTGGGGATCTCAGGTGAACAACTACGTTTATCCTGATTTAAACAGTCCAGAATTTGCTTCAATCTTGGTACCAATCATTGATAATGTGCGAATAACATACCTAGTCGAAGCTATTGTAAAACAAAGTCGTAGAGTCTTACTGATTGGCGAACAAGGCTCAGCTAAGACTGTTATGATGAAGTCATTCATGAAAAACTGCAACCCAGATGTATATTTACATCGAGCTTTTAATTTTTCCAGTGCAACTTCGCCATATCAATTCCAAAAAACTATTGAGAGCTATGTTGAAAAGCGTATGGGCTCCACTTTTGGGCCCTCCGCTGGCAAAAAAATGATTATATTTATTGACGACATTAATTTACCAGAAATTAACTGCTGGGGAGATCAAGTTACAAATGAAATTGTTCGACAAACCATTGATATGGGTGGATTTTACAGTCTTGAAAAACCTGGAGACTTCGTAACCATTACAGATGTACAGTTTGTAGCCGCTATGTGCCAACCAGGTGGTGGTAGAAATGATATCCCATCGAGGTTAAAGAGACAGTTCAGCATTTTCAACTGCTGCATGCCCACAGACGAATCCGTTGATAAGATTTTTGGTGTGATAGGACAAGGCCACTATAATTCGAAAAGAGGATTTAGCTTAGAAGTTAGGAATCTAGCCAAGAAATTAGTTCCACTAACAAGGCTCATTTGGAAGAAAACGAGGGAAAAATTACTTCCTACTCCAGCTAAATTTCATTATGTTTTTAATCTGCGCGACTTGTCCAAAATTTGGCAAGGGATGGTAAAATAAATTTTAGCTGGCTCTGCACTACTATTTTAATTCGAATAAATCGTGAAGACTTTACTTGCGTATGTGTATGTAATATATATACTTGTTATTATTTTATTTACTAGTTTTGCCACGTTAGCATCATCTGAATAACTATTAATAAGTATACAATTAGATTAAATTTTATTTGTTTCCTTAGTATTTTATTGCTTACAATCGTCATGAGAATCAAAAGAGAAATTTGTTCAGTGGGGAGTGCACGTATAGAAATTTTATATGCGGCCAAGCAAAAAAAAATCAATTTTGCAATTTTTTTAGCTTTTCTTTGAAGTTCGTCGAGGGAAGTGCAAGTTAAATTTAGTGTCTTGAGCCGATCGAACGCAGTTCATATTTATGTTCACAAAGATGCTTCTTTTAATTCTCATGAAGTTTCGTAAATAATGAATTACTTAATTGTATCTTCTTAAAGATGTTTTCATAGTTACTCTGATGATGCCAACCCAGGCGAAACTAGTATTTAAAACCCCCCCATTTTATTTCTAAACTAGACTACGGAGAGGATTCAAATTTTCGTCATCAAATATAGACCTTCTGGTCACAATTGCATAAAAAATGTACAAATGCGTCTTAGGTGGCGCTGCAGTAGTCTATGTCACAAGTTTTTCTTGTGATTTTAAAGGTATTCTAAAGCAGAATACAAATCTAATATTCTTTTATTTTCGGTTATTATTATCGGTTCATAAAAAAATAAATTCCACTTCTGTGCAAATTAATCGGGGTTTCTTGCTTCAACAAGCCCATCAACCGTTGCAATGAAAAAAACACAAAAAACAACAAATTTGAGCACTTTGCGGATGCATTTTCATGAAAATATTCGAAATATTGCTGTTAAATATCAAGGTTTCGGATATATTATGATTTATCAGTAAAAGTGTTTAACTTTTTATTTGTTTCACTATAGCAACCGTAGGTAGGCTTGTTAAAACAGTGTATGACAGCAAAAACATAGCCACCTTTGATTACTTAGTAGGAAATTTAGCATCAAACTCACGAAAGCAGAATTTAAGTTATTTCATTTTTTAAAAGCCATTAACGGCAACTAAAAATTAGGTAAATTCTATTTGTATTCGGCTTCAGAAGATCTTGAAAATAATGTATCACAAAGCATACTGTCCAATATAAAAAGCTATAAAAAACTAGTTCCAAAATCTTCTGCAGCGCCACCTATGACGAATTTTCACATTCGTTGCGCATTTGTGACCTTTAGAAGGTCTATATTTATAATAAAAATTTTGAATATTCTAAG
>JARJDY010021085.1:0-54019 GCA_030264615.1 Cypha longicornis
TATTACAATTGTGTTGTAATTGGTTTACATTGACATTGTAATATTACTGTAAATATTGATGGTTATTGGTTACCATCAATATTTGCAGTAATTTCACAAATCACTTTTTTCAGTGTAAGCGACGTAATATCATTCTTGTGCTTGTGTTTTTGCCTTTTTCGAGTTCTGCCTTATGCCCCGCGGCTCAAAGTACATTAATTAGGCGTGAATTAATGGACGCATGCGCTAGACGACCTTCGCAAGAAATCAGCGAAGAGATTTGGCCGCATTTTACAGTAGGACATGCAAATCGCTTCAATTGCGGACACTTTATGGGTTATATGGGCAAGAAAGGTCGCAATTTTGAGTTCATGACCTGATGAGCGATGCCATCAAGCAGCATTCACCTGGCTTTTCTTTTACGTGCGCCCGCCTTCTATCTATTTATTCTAAACGCTTTTTAATTATTACAATGTTGTTCTTTCAATACTTGTTTATGGTCGTTTCGGAGAGAATTAGACTAAAAGCTGAAATAAGAATACAGAAAAAAGCTTGAGACACTTAAGTAGCGTCAGGTTTGACAAGCAATTGTCTCTATGTGAGAATCCGACATTCATTTAAACGAGTTACTACTAACTCACTTCTCAACTTACTTCCTACACTTATTCAAAAGGTGAGCTTCCGAATTAACGGATCCTCTACTAACTAAAAACGTCGGAGCTTTCGGAGAAAGTGTTCGAACATCACCTTTCGTTCATTCGGGTCGGCGGAAAAACGAATTCGCGCAAATAAAGTGTCTTCAATTAGTATTCAATGCTTTCTTTCCTTATTAGCGAGCGCGCGGTAATGGAACGTTATTTGCTCCATTTGCACTGCCGTCAGCATCACGAAGCGCAAAAAAGAACGAAGCCTTATGGCGACCGTAAGAATGTCAATAATGTCTCAATCCCAGTACTATCCCAGTGCGATTGCATTGATCTTCCGAGTAATCGCCGGTAATTTGAATCGTATATAATCGAATAACACATGCAATGTAAAGCGAACTGTTATTGGCCAATAATGGTTAGCAAACAGTAGTCGCATTAATATGTGCGGCTGAGATAATCGCGTCGGCATTATATGAAATCTCCCTTAAGATCGCGATGATATTTAAGAATCCCGCAAAAACAAAAGCTTCGCTTTAAAGTTCAATATTAGCACCAGGCGGAGTAAGCAGCTAAAAGTAATTAAAGTATAAATGGGCACAATGCGGACGAGGAGTGATTTAAAAGGATAAAACAGAGATACATAAATCAACTTCGAGATATTCGGTAACTTTTCCTTTGTCCTCCGCCAAATATTTAGATAGTTCCCGGTTTAAGGACATTAGCTTCATTAGCATTCGTCCTTTCTTTATTCCTTTTACCATATGCTTCGCTCATACGTAGAGATAGCTCGCCTACATACTTAATATACATATACGCGCATACATTCAAGCAAACTTGCAACACTACTTTCACGAAAGGAAGCATCTTCGCTGTGGAATGCTAACTTAGAAGACTCCTGCTGCATGCATGTCTTTTGAATAGAGCCAAGCAACAGTACTCGCAGCCAGGCCAGTACAGTACGTACCACATTTCATTTGCCTATAACTGAATAATTTATTTGCCATTACAAGAAGAAAGATAGGCGAAGCCGGGGGACAAACATTATATTCTCAATGTGCATACTCGACATTTTTTCCATATGAAACCGCATGAGAGTAATTAGATTTTTTCTAATAGCAATTTAATAGCTAATCATTTTAATTGCTTTAATCCTTAAATCGGCCTTAACTGGCATTGAAATTACCGATAGTGGAAAATGCTTTTTCATTTCTTATTTTGTGTCGCAATAAATGGGACAAATTAATGCAAAATTATGATTGCCTCATAAAAATAGTATATTAATTAGTTTCAATTAAATTAATAAATTTTCAATAGCTTTTTCTTTTGTTTTTGCTCCTATTAATTCATATTGTTCGCGATATGCGTAATAAACTAAATATTTATAAAAAAGGTGGAGAATTTTAAAAGTACTTATACAAAATGGCAATTAATATTGTTTTCGTTGCTTTTTCTTACCTGCAATTGCATATTTTAGATTGATGAAGTCATATTATTGAGTTATTAAGTGTAATTAATTTCCAGAGCTCGTAGCGACGAGATGCCGCACAAAAAATGGTAGCGACGTAATTATTTATTGTTAATTGTCGTTTAAATGAGAGGACATTCGCTCGAGATGTTTATTTGTTGTTAATAATTAGCGCGGATAAAAAGCCGCTGCATATTCACATCCGCAGAGACATACACGTTATTAAATAACGAAGAGTAATTAAAATTATTGAAAATGTTTTGAAAGCTTCTGGGAACAGAGAGATGCTTCATTGCTTGCTTCCAACGGGACTCATCGAAATGTCTCGTCGAGAACAAAATTATTTATTGTTAAAAACACGTCCAACAGCTAAGATTGCTATCTATTTATATTAACGTCCCAAATCTATGCTCAGATTGTGCCAAGATTGCTTAGGGAATAATTGAATAGTGTATTGTTCATTTAATGTCATTGCCAAAAATCAAATTCGTTGATCTCACATCTGCGCTTCCGGCTGAGGATCATAAGTTATCTCTCTCTCTCTTTGTAAATACATACATTTGATATTAAATAAGAAATTGTAGTTCAGATAAACCATCTGAATGGTAACAATGGTTATTCAAGACTTAATGCAACGATTATTATTTTCATGTTCGTTTTTATTAGGTCCCACAAAAAGGCAACAATAAATCAATTTAATAAGGACCGTTTAAATTTTAATTAGCGAGAGAGCCAGGCATTACGAGAAGACGCGATCAGGCGGAAATCCCGCGCGTGAGATTTTCCTTCCATATCGCATATAATCGGTCGAGTTTGTTCTCTCGACATGTCAAAAAAAAAGAAATAATTTACAAGCTCATTCACCGCATATTCAGTGGCTACACATAATCTCAATAATAATTATGCAGCTTCATTATATTGTCTTGTGCTCGAGCTGGATATTAAAATTACCTCTTGATATACTTACCAGAGAGCCCATGCGATCTCCAGCTCCACATATTCGTAATGTACATAGATACATATACGCACAAGCATATATGTACATACATGGATGGAAGGATATACCTATAGGAAGAATAATAATAATAATGATGATAATAATAGTCGAGCGTGAAGAGTTCTGTCTGGCTGGAGCTTACTCGCCGTTGCTGTGCACGGTTCGAGAAGGATGGTGTAAGCTGTAAGATAGCACTATTCTGATACTGCACTGTAAATGTCAGTAAATGGAATTTCTTGTAATTTCCAGCGTTTATAGACGCATTTACTTACGTTTTAGGTGGTTCGAGTTGCGGTAATGAGCTGGAGTACTAAAAAATATAACATAATTGGATGGGAAAAGAGGCTCAAAATGCGCTTGGCGAACACTTGGTCCTGTAATAACACTTTTTATTATTCCTATTAGCTCCTGTTTCGAATGCGGCTCGTCGATTTGAATGCGCAAATTGCCTGCAAAAGTATATCGGCAATAGGAAAAATCCGTTTTTTTTTTACAACGAATTTATTTTAATTAATAACTGGAAAATATATTATTCATTGAGGAACACTATAGCCGAGTGTCTACAGAATAATTTATAAAGAAACAATACCTAGCTAATATTGACATAAAGTTTTACATACTAGAAAATGTACACAGTATATTACAAAAGAACAATAAGTCTTTTAACGTGCTAGAATCGAGTACAATACACCTTTCTTTCGTCCACTTTCGATGCATCGGCAACGGTCAATCATTACGAATGAACTAGTGGCGGCCTTATTTCATTGGGTAATGATTGCATCGTTGCGTTATGAACATCGATATTTGTAAAAAATAATATGGCATTGCTATTGAGTGCATGTACGAGGCTTCGAACTGGATCAGAATTGTCCGAAATATATGGCAATAATGTCTTCAAAATTGATTCTGGCGCTGAGAAAAATAACGGGAACTCGAATCACGATAAAGATTATGTGTTGTAAAAATCAACATATAACATTGGGACTGATTAAATAATATCATGATTAAACGTACTAAAAAATCATCAATGTCGTCCCGAAATATGGTTTTTTCGGAGCGAATTAATAAATTTAAAAGATTTGAATAATAAGCAACAATGTAATACAGACATGTAATGATAAAATGTTTTAACATATTGTTTTCTAAATGACAGTACTTAATAAAACGTAAAGAAGTTAAGAAAAAAAAACGCGAAGTTCCCATTATTCCGCTCGTTATATGCATTGTAAAGTTTGAATTTCATATATTGTTGTATTGTTGCTATATCGCATGCATACATACACTTATAGTATTTAAGTAAAAAAGGTATATTGTACCAGTCTAAATAATAACGTACACATTCTGTTTGTCATTCGAGTACCGTGAAATGTAAAGTATAGGTAAAATTGACTCACTTTTGAATACAATTTCCTAGTGCGCCTTAATACCGCGTCACGACACTAAGACGTTACATATGCACGGTTCCGGTACAGAAGAGTTTCTTTAAACTACGCGCTTTCGGTGGTTGTTGCGGACTGACAAAAAATTATTATTAAAATGCACAAGACGACAAAAAAGAGTTATAATAATAATGGGCATTTTGCATGCATCATATGACTTAGTTTACAATACAGGAACATATCTCTTTGTAGAAAATATCTCATTAAGTAATTACATATTTCATATCAAAAGCGAGGAAAGAGCGCAATGATTCGCTTCCCTCGTCCATTGTGCGAGATTCAAGTTTTCTTTCCTAGTAATAGGTACTTTCTATAGTCTGAGATGACTTAGGTTTTATTTATAATCAAAAAAATAATAATCACATTTATATACTTTTTCCGTTACACATGCATACACATCAAGTTTGTTCTTGCGATTGCATTCATATTTTCGCTTCGTTTTTTTCACTCCACTAATTTTATTTATTAGTAAACAACGTCTTAAGTTACGATGAAAGTTGCGAGACGAGCTTCCGACGACACCAACGTCTTTGGTTCATTAACCGGATTCGCCGGTCAATTGATGACGAAACTTAGGTTTTCTGCGCGTAAGTTGATGATTTTTAAACAGCAGATTATGAGTACAATTCAATCAAGAGAAAAAGTTGCGAATTAATCAGAGATAGAATAGTATTTACTATAATAATAATAATACGGGAAAGAAAATCAATTAACTCCGGGAACCGGTTATACTTATTGGCATCGACAGGAAGCGGCGTCGCCAGACTCAGACCAAATTTAAATAGGGCAAACAAAGTGGCGGACCATTTTTGGATCAAAACTCGCCGAACTTATTTATATCTCGATTATTCCGCCGTTGGAAATTCGATTTGGCATCGGAATCCTACACGCTTTCCTCCGAATGAATGATTTTATTTTCGTCCAGAACTTCCGACGCTCTTTCCGCCAGCTTCTTCTTCATTCTTACTCTCGCGTTCGTTAAAAGAGATGTAAATAAGAACGAGCGCATGCATGCAGAGCCAAGTTTGGCTGGTCCTCAACTCAACTGATTCGTTAACGCATATATTTATAAATAACCATACAGAATCGTACTTATCAATCAATGTAACAACCACGATCACCGAAGACAAATTAATAAATATGAATGTACAGTGTTCAGTCTAGGCATAATCATGGTCTCCACTCCATTCACACTCGATCACTCAATAAGTAGCTAAACTATATACTAACTAAACCTCCGTGGCAAATAAACCCTCAGGCAGCACACTGGGGCGGTGATGGGAATGCTCGTCGATTACGTAAACGCCGGACTCCTTCTCTACTGGCCTTTTTAAAAGCGAGGGATCACTGCAACGAACACAAGAATCCTCATTGAGTAAAACGTAAAAAAAGCGCGCAACTTTCACTTGCATCGAGAGCGGCGCGGTGAGAAACAAGAGCGCTCTAATGGCAAACAAATGCTAGTAGTAAATGAATGTAGACCTACCTAACGCCGCAAACGGCTGAAGTATTGGACATCACAGATAAACGCTTGACGTGGTCATAGTCGGGCTCGTGCAATTTGGCGACCAGCAGGGCCGAAGAGGCGCGCGGTCCCAGCTCGGTGTTCAATTGTTTCTGCGACCTCGACCGGTGCAGCGTGTACACCGACCGTCCGTCGATGACCTGGTGCAGGCTGCTCGATTTCGGGAATGTATCGTCGTTAATACTAGCGTTCGACATGTTGCAATCGTCGGCCGAACTCAACACATTCGTGCACTTGCCCCAGGAGTTCTTGATCATGTGCGCCTCCGCGGAGATGGCGGCGCCCCGCTTGCTGAAGCTGCTGTGCGCGGTGTTCTGCTCGTTCTGGAGACGCGCCTCCTCGTCCGCCTTGGCCTTCTCGCGTTTCCGCCGCTGCTTCAGGCAAATTATCACAACGACCGCGACCAGAACCACTAAGGGCACAAACGTAGAAATCGTCGCGATCACCACGACGTGTTCGGTGGTCAGGTTCGATTCGGAGGAGACGCGAGCACTGGGAGCCGCACTGGTCGCGATCTCGTCGCAAGTCTGACCCATGAAGCCCAACGGGCAGTCGCACTCGAAACCGTGCACGCGGTTCATGCACCGGCCGCCGTTTTGGCACGGATTCGATTGGCATTCGTCCACAGCCTCACTACAGCCCTTACCTTTGAAACCGGGCGCACAAATACACTTAAAGTCGTTCGTTAACTTGATGCAGGTACCGCCGTTGGCGCACGGTTTAGCGATGCAATAGTCGACGCGATCTTGGCATAGTTCTCCCACGTATCCCGGCACGCACTGACAACGGAATGCGTTCACTTGGTCTTGGCAAGTTCCACCGTTCAGACACGGATTTATCTGGCAGTCGTCTATATTCGTTTCGCATTGCTGGCCGGTGAATCCTGGAGGACACGTGCAATGGTACCCGTTGATGCCGTCCACGCAGTTGCCGTTGTTCTTGCACGGATTGGGGTTGCAGTCGTTCACTTGATGCTCGCAATCGTCGCCGCTGTAGCCGGGCTTGCACTTGCACACATAGCCATTGTTGGTGTCGGTACATTGGCCGGCGTGCTTGCAAGGATTATCGCGACAGGTCTGCGATGAATCCTCGCACAAAGAGCCGTGGTAACCGCTCGGGCATGTGCAAGTGTGGTATGTGGTATTGGCACTTCTCGTGCAAGTGCCGCCGTTCTGGCAAGGAGTCTTGGTGCAATCGTTCACAAGGATCTCGCACTCGGTGCCGGTAAATCCTTCGGCGCACTGGCATGTGTAACTGCCCTGGCCGGTATTGAAGCAAGTGCCGCCGTTCCGGCACGGTTTGTGATTCGTACAGAAATTCAGATCCTGATTGCAAAACAAGCCACCCCATCCTTCCTGACACATGCACTCCCACTGCTTCTCGCAAGTACCGTGAATACAACCCGGATATCTCCTGCACTGGTTACAGTGCGGGCCTTCCCAACCCGGTAAACACCTGCAATACAAGGGACATGGGTGATATCGCTTCCATGACAACGCAACATTCATTACACACGTTATGATGCAAGCAGGACAAAAATAAAATGCAATAACAATTGAAAGAAGGGGCTGACGAAAATGTCAGTAGCCTGAATGTGCTTTGCACAACCAGGAAAAGTTTCGAGAATCTCCCACGTCACTAACATTCATAGATTCAAATCATGCATCTGGAAAACGACTGTATTTATATCATATGATAGGAACTCATTGACTTGCTCAGCTGCATGTCTCTCCGTGCCGAGACCAGGTATCCACATATACCTGCTTGCAGGCAGACAAAGATGGTACATGGTAGAGGGGCTATATGCAACACGCCCACAGAGATGTTTCCCACGCTGCCCGGTGGCATGAATGCAGGTCAAGGAAAGGTTACCTGCGGGTCGCCGGCCCAATCCGCATACATGTACCATGATGGTACAAGAACATCGCGGCGCAAATCAATACACTGTCATCTTTTTAACCGAAGCATGAAAACGATGTCGCCAACTATACTTAACTATACTCTTCGATATTGTAACGAACCGATTCGGATTGAAAAAAAAATCTATCATAAGAATTTAATATTCGGAGGCGGCAGCAGTATACTATATGTTATATGGTTTTTGGTTTAGCAGCATCAGACATTGTCGCTCTTTTTCCGGCCACTGCTTCGAAAAAATATGAACGCACGAAAAAAATTGAACCTGGACGCACGTCTCCGATAATAACTACCTAACTTCTTTAAAATTACAGGTCTATCCTTAATAATAAAACGATGCTGCAGTAGGCTCCTATGAATTAATAACACGGTAAACATATACAAGTTGGAGAAGGACCGCAATGAGCCGCTGCTATTATTTCTGTCTTTTGTGGAAGCATTTAATTTACCGTAATTCGTTAATATCATATTTTTGTGCGGAGATGGAATTACCTTCGTACAAATAATTATAGGACCGTCGAAGTCACGTTAAGCAGGACTGTTAGAAAAGCGGAGAATCAATGCCAGGATGCCACATGCAAGTGAGCTTTTGTATTTTGTGTTCGGAAATGCTTTAATGTGGCAACGAGAAATAAGGACTTAAAGTCACATATAAATGGATTCAATGACGTTACACATTTGAGATAATATCTTTCAATTTTCACGCGCACATCAGACTCGGTTTCACTTATGCTAACAAGGATAAATGAACTTACTTGCACTCGTTGGGCTTGCTGCAGTGGCCGTGATGCTGATCACATCCTGGTAGACATATAGCTGTAATTAAAAACATTAATTAATACGAGTTAATTGATGCGTGGCAAATAAATTCGGCAATATTGAGAGAGCCAGTCGGACAACAAACAACAAGCTGAAAGCGCATCGCCGTTGCATTTTCTAATTAGATAATAATTGTTATATAAATAGCATCGGAGATCGGATCGGGATGAATGAAGATGCAGCGAGGCCTTCGAGTGTGTAAGCGGACTATCATACACACTGAAAGACAGACACTGGTATGCTTCGTATCGTGGGAAGAAGCGCGCAAAGTGTAAAGCGCAGAAAGCACGTCTTCAGACGCGGTGGACTTCTTTCTTTAAGAACGAATTTCATGTTTTTTCTGCATTCACTTGTCTCGTCTGCGCGATTATGCTCTGTGGTCATACCACAGGATTTCAATTATTCACTCGACTTTTTATAGGATGCTTTTAAAATAGACAAAAAATGAGGAGTAGTAGGCAGTTACACTTACGTATGGTGCAATATTCTCCTTTCCATCCGGCGAGACAGACGCGCTCGCCGGCTGGAGAGCAAGTGAAGTGGCCGAAATTATCCTCTCTCGGTCTGCACAAGTTTTCGCATCCTTGGCCGTAATAATAGTCGTCGCAAGTAGCTCGGTATTCGAGCCGCAGCTTCGAATACGTCGAGTTATGTTCGTCCTGCGTCCAATTTCGCCCGATCTCAAGACTGCTTTGCCTCGTCAGCCTGGTGATTAAAACTGGAAGCAAAATGAATTTCATTAGTAACCCTCATTAGCATGATAATAGAGCTTCTAAGGAGGAAATAAAGGAAATAGGATTTTCTGCTCCGAGCCATCATCGACGATAGGCAATAGTTAACGGGCGGTGGTTGTTAAGAAAGTCTCTTGTGTGCTTGTGGTGGTTGCTCTGGTCTTTTTTGTTTTTTCTCCGAAAGATCTGATGTTCTCAAGGCGCAAGAGAGTGCATGCACCTGCGGTTTTATCCAAACCCATCATGCGAGAGGCAGCTGTATCCGGTATAACACCTTTTCTTCTAGAGGCAGCGGCAGCATCACGGGCTCGCGAGGATCGGAAATTCGTCAGAAATTTTGACTCGACTTCATCCAGAGAGACCTTATAGCCAACGACTCTGCCGGTACAGTTCACAGTGCCTCGAAACCAAAACCCTATCCATCCGTTTCAAGGTAAAGAAGTAGCGGAAGCAGATAATATGCTGTACGAACGAGGGGGAGAGACTTCTTAAAGGACTTCCGGGCTAATGGTCTATATCACGGACGGTACATGCAAGTGGCTCGTATGTTGCGTATCAGTGAGCTCTTTTTTACTTCTTTTACTCATATATGCTGCGTGCGAGTTGTAAAAGCACGGAAATTCATTGTGCCTCTTTAATGTGACATCCAATACTTTGCATACATTGCTCTCACACTCATTTTTCATTTCTCTCTCTCACTACATGCTTCTGAGCTTTAAAGCTCAGACATAAATCGCGAAGCTCGATTAAACCTTTACATCAACAAAGCAAAAGTGAACTTTCAATTTCACTATTTAACTTGGATATCCTTAAACTAATTTCTTTTTCCTTAATTTGTTTAATTCGAATGTCTCAAACACACACCAATTGACAGAGTTTTTTATAAGGGAACAGCCTATAATTAATCGGTTATCATCTTTTCTGTTTTTGTTGCTATTAAGAGCAGCAAGTGTGTTGGTACGAAAAGCGCATACGAACAATCAGCGATTTATCTCCTTGCACTTAATGCACTCAGTGTGTGCATGCGGAGAGTATCAAGCATATATGCACATGTACGTGAAGAATATGCCAGGAACTCGCGATGGTAGTAATCTGTTAAATTCTCTTAAAATAAATAGCTAAAAAGACAGGTTCTCGCGCTAAGAAGCATAGGCCAATAGAGAAAAGGAATGGGCCAAGCTTGTTGGTGCGAAGAGGAGAAGAATCTCGATTGGAGACATTAAACAGGCATCGGAAATGCTTTAGAGGTAAGTACATACTACATTTATGTGTAAGTTAGTTCGCAGTACTCGTGCAATACTCAGTAATGCTGAAGTATTGTGAAACAGAATTTAATTATGGTGATATTATTTAATTATGGTAATATGTATTAATTAATTATGGTAATATAAAGAATTCTTCGGTTATTTGAAATGATAAGAAGCAAGGGTTGATGGTAATGTTATAGACGATCAGCGAATTTTTAATGTCTAATAAAGAGAAGTTAAGAGCTTCTGTAAGAATGATTATGGAGAATATATAAAAGATATACAGAATGATGTTTTACACGTGCTCACAACTTTTGCAACATTCTTGGAGCGATTGTATAAAATTTTCCTCGAATTTTTAAATTATTTATTGATAATTGACAGTAGCAGCTTTACTTAGTCAAATAAGATCGCTTCCGTTCTTGTTTCTGTAAGGGCATGAATGTGCATGTTCGCACCTCGCTAACACCATCCTGTATACGTTTTGGAATAAATTCTTGACTATGTGGAAGTAATTCGAAGCCGGATGATACGTTCTGAATTTATGATGAAGACAATGCGCATTTTACAGCTACGAGGCAGTGCGGAGAAACATAACGTGCGAACGCCTCTTTAATTAGGCATAAGAGATGATGTATTATTATTAGTCAGTCAGTACAATGCCATTAATGCGCAAGATAGAGCTTTCGAACACAGGCGAGTATTGATAAAATTTCGCAGCGGGGAATGAATGGAGCTGCCTGTTTGGCTTCCCCAACCATGCGAAATTCGAAGTGATAAAGGGTCCAAAGTGAGTGATTTTCGAGGAATGTTCTTCTTGCGCGGTCTCTTCGCTAAGCTGAACGATGATTTATTGGCAAAGAGCGTACACATGCATTAAGCACAATTTTATGCACACACAGAGTCTTTGCATGAAACCGTTCGGTTTGTTGCGTTTGGAAGAAGACGGTAATAGTGGTTCGCCCGTATGCGAACAGCATGGGGTTAGGGTGTTGGAGAGAAATAAAGAACTGGCCTCGGACGGTTAAACTATGGAGCACCTGGCGTTATATGCTAGGTACGTACAGCGTAGATGATAAAAAATATCCCCTCGAACAACAAAAGTGACTACTATATGCCTATGTGCGGCGGCTTCGAATCGAACGCGCCAACGAGGGCTTTTAAACGGAGCGCGCATTCACTTGAAAAACGTTCAAGCCCTGCGGATACCATCTTCAGCGGAAACCTCACGAAGCACTCGCATTTTACGTAACTAATGAGCGACTACTTACTACCAAGAGGAGACAACGCGCACCGTTTATGAATGAACGGAACAAGATCGCTGCTCTTCTTTCACTCCTTTGCATTACAATTATTAATTACCGCTGTTTCGTTACATGTTGATATACATACAATTGAATAAGAAACATTAACCTTCGGAACAGTTATGAACATATGCATAAGTGTTTAAGTAGAAACGAGACGATTTGCGCGTAATAAGAGAATTTATTACGTTATTAAGTTCCACAACTTGAAACTCGAAGCAAGTAAGTGCAAGTTTGTACGTTAGGATCAGGTAAAAATGTACTACGTTCCTACAAAGCTCTTGGTCCTCTCTTTGATCGCCTAAAGAGGGACATGTCCTTTAGAAATTTCAGACAGCTGTTTCACATGTGCATTTCCTTGCGTAACCTTAGGCATTGATGGAACTTGCCTAGTTTACCTAAGAGTATCGTTCAAAGCGATTATTGCCAAAGAGCAAGTTCGAGGACAATGGCCCTGGGCTCGGAGGAGAAAGAACCGGCATGCTTAAAATAACGTTCGACTCACCTTCTGAAGATGATAGATTTCCATGCCATGCTTCCACGATCAGCGAGAAAGTCCGCTAATAAAATGGGACAGAAAGAAACACAGATTAGTTCCAACGTCTTTCAGTACAAGAGCGCATCCTAGACAATATCATTGTCGAGTTGCGTTCTTTTAATGAAATGCACGTTCGTAATTGAGCTGCTTATGCACGTCCGCGGTCGCAAGAGTAAAAGGTGGCTGCGGATGAGACAGCACCGAAGGCTCTCCTCTGCGGACGAAGAGACCGAGGAGCACAGATATTAACAATGTGAAACCGGTTAAAAGCCGGCATGATTTTTTCTTTACTTTCCGTGCTTATTGCACTCAAAATTGTGGGAAAATTACGAATCTGTTTGTTTACGCTCTTTTTTACGTGCCGCAACTCAAATCGATAGTGTCTGAACCGCAATTAGTGAACTGAAAAGAAAAAACGAAACAGAACCCTCTGACAGCTTAAACGGTTACGTTCTCAGTTCATTATTAAGTAGCGTAGAAACAATGCACACAAACGTGACACAAACATACCACCGAGAGCATAATTTCTTTGTAGGTCTGTTGGCGGTCAGACCGGAGTAATTAAAAAAAAATCTCGAACCTTATTCAAATACGCAACATTCTTTTTGTGTGCATTGCACTCACGGACACATTTACATAATAAGTTACGCTTTCCAATTTTACGGAATTAAGAATATCGCCGTTGCTCTTCTTCTTTAATTAAAACATACCTCAAACGTAATTAATAACAATAATAATAATAATGTATGCACAAGTTCGATATGGTGTGCATAAAGCTTTCGCAACCTCTCATATAACAATCTTAAATGGATGAGCGCTTATTATATACTTCTTGTACATATGCACGTGTAATTATGAATCGAATCGTGATAGCAGATAAAGCGGCCGGATAAGGATTATAAGTAAAGCAAAGAAGCGTCAATAAGCTCTGGTTTTGCTCTTCTTCTTCTTCATCTTCTTCTCCTCCTCAGTCTTCATCTTCTTTCTCCTGGTGCTTGATGTTATTAAGTTTGATCAATAAATCTATTCTATTATAATTAATTTAAAATGTGTGCTGCGTTTTCCCACGGCTCGCCGTACCTGCTTGCTCCGCTGCGAACCAACAGCAAGCGGAAATATGTTATAAGAAGAGTACATTCAATGTCACAATCTCTGGTTCAGTATGCTAGCTGGTTAGTTGACTGCAGACGGAGGAGCTTCGAACGATTATATTATTATTACAATTCACGTGAAAAGCTTCAGAATGAAACTGACTAGAACCAATTAATGTTACGGTTAAGGGGCAGACGTTTCTGTGCGCGCCTGGCTAAAAAATGAAAAGAAATCTACGAGGTAGACTTGATTGATATTTTTCACATCCACCTGCACGCCCGACTTGACTACTCGTCCGTACTAGTTTTAGTAATTACAACAATACATATACATATTATATAAGCGTCTTCATCCATATTTTGAACCTTCTTTTTATTTGTTTTGTTTCGTTTTTTCTGTTTTCGAATTTTCGCTCTTAATTGAGCAAGTGGAAGACTTACCGGCCAAGTAAATGGAAACGGAAACCGTATGGAGTTCGTGAATCCATCCTCGGATGTCGATGTGATGACATCGCCAAAAGTACACGGCGATTTTGTGTCTATCTTAACTTGGTACTCTTTAAGACAGACGCGAAATCGCGGATGGCAGCTTTCGCTGCACGTTCCGTTTGTGTCGCTTGCGATTCCGGCACAGCATTTTCCTTGGACGTCTTTTCCCGCTTCGTTCAGAAACGATAAAAGCCGCAATTCGAATACGCCGGAAGACTTGGCCTAGGACAATAACATTCGTTTGTAACAAATTTTACCCGCGCCGACAACAAACTAACTGTACAACTAACAAAAGCTCATTATCCTTACGGGGGGTTAGCACTTTCAAATTTACCACTTAGTAATCAACCGCTTTTGAAGCGAAAACAAATGAACGCTCAGATGAGCACGCTAATTACCAAAAAAATACTTTGTTCCACCAAGTCAAGTCAATAACAGGAAAGCTCGCTAAGCAGATTATGTCCGCAAAAGCTCCATTGCTGATCTGCAGCCTAAGTAGAATAGCGCGCGTTGAAGACACTGGCCAATTCAACAATATCAGTGTCTCCAAATTCGTATGTAACATCCCATTCATCAAACTATCGTCGAAAATACGTATTATATCCAAGGTGCGATTTAAAAAGCATGAATGAAGTCGGACATTTAAATTCAAACACCCAGGGCTATTATTTAAAAACTTAAAAAAAAAGCGTGCGCGAAAAGTCCGCTGCCGGCAATTCGTAAAGCGAAGCTTAACAAGTTACATGTATACTATAATATAAGTTTTAAGTACGTCTCTTACCTGGTGAATAGCCAGAAAAGTGAAGAGTGCGAAAAATATCCAAGACATTGTAGTGAAGATTGGTAAGTAGATGGACCGGAGGATCAGCAACTTATTAAGAGTGCTGTTACCTCAGCGAAAAACTGCAAAACGCCATAAGATTTGAGTTTATTGGTCCGATACACTGCTATTAGCAATTCGTCAACATTTGATAAGGGCGAAAAGCGCACTGCGGGGAGCGCACTTCACACAACACACTGCGAAAATCCCTAATTGTTCGGTAATTGTATGTACGTGTAAGTAGTACGAATCCTTGGAGCGAGTTCGTTGTTGCGTCGGACTAATTAGATGCGCAACCACATTACTGTTATTAATCGTACACTAAAAGCATCGACGAGCACACAACAAAGCGCACTAAAAAAAACAACGCGCAACACACTGGCAGGTCTTTATCGTTTGCGGCCGCGTCTTTCACTCGCCAACTCTAGTTACTAACTAAGCCTGCGAACACCGAAGGAAAAGCTCAAGAGATGCCGAAGGACCATGGAGCGCGCGCGGCGGCACTCAAGCGTCTCCACAGCGTTTGTTACTCGTGCTGGTGGGGGCTGGCTGCGTCGCGGCGAGACCCCAAACTTGCAGAACTATACAGAACGTTCTCCAAGGCTAGCTACCCTCGAATGGTAGCCCACACCCGGCCGGCTGCATTAATATATAAGGGATAGACAGCTGCTAGCCGGCTGCTTTTTGGGGTAGTACTCGCCACCACTCATACGTCATCCATCCACCACCTACCCTCCGCCACCAGGACGCGTATCATGTGTATGCCATCGTCGTCTTATCATTCAATACCACCCCGCATGCTGACATGTACGCAAAACACTTTTGCAACCCTACAAACCTACTAACACTATATTTTACTACCCCCAACTTAAACAAAACTTTTTAATGCGTATAAGTATCAATATCAAGGCCGAAATTTAATTTTTGAAATAAAAAAATTAAATTTTATCAATTACGTAATTATATATTATTGTAATCAGTAATTACCTTAATTTCGGATTATTTAATTCCAATTCTAATTACACTTAAAACAATTTTAATTCGAGACGATGCTCCCCGTCTGGAACGAGAATGATAACTGACCATGATGAACGTTACCGATACCTATTGTAGTGGAATGTATGGGGTACAGTCATAATCAGATCAATTTCAAGTGACCTGACTAAACCGCACTTGACCATGACTCACACGCTCATTCTTCTGCAATGTTTGTTGACATAGCTTTTAGCATCCAATAATCACTTAAAATAATACTGCTATCATCAATGCAAATCTTCGAAATTATTAGAGTCAGCATCTTCATTAGCGCTTTTCGCCACATCCGCTATTATATTTATTGCGAATGCTTAATGTCGTTAATTGAATCTCAATGTTCAGTTGCAGCCTTATTGTTATTATTTATCGCTATTGTCGAACAACAATTAATTGTTTATTTATCGCACGTAGGCTTCAATTTAAAAATCACTTTCGTTTTCATTTCTAATCTAATTGCATATCTAAACCATTTTTCATTGTCTGCAGATCCAAGCAATTACCTATTCTGTTGCAATCAATATTGTAAGAAGAGTATTATTATTTTGGAGCGGTAAGTGACAAATAGTTCCACCTAGCACATAAGTCAAATGTAATTGTTGCGCAAGTAAAAAAAAAACTGAAATTAAGGCGTACGTAATCAATTTATCAAGTATGTATGTATGTATGTACATAAACGACTATTTCTTGCTTTGCAAATATTGCTTATTAATGCATCGGTCATTGATTTCATATTTCCATTTCGTCAGCCCAAGATACATCCTTATGCAATCAATTTATTCATTTCTCTTTCGATTGTTTCAAAATCGGTGCGGAGGATTTAATTATCCGCGGACGGAGGATTACATTTAAATCAACCTATTAGCAGAGCCACAATGTGTAGTCGACATTTCCACCACACAGATATTGTCTTTTCCTTTTATTCGTTTCCATTGTTCATTAAACATAAGTATACTTTGAGCGCTTTACATACATATCTACGAACGAAGAAAGTTAATGAAGTAACCCAATAGAAAAGTCTGTAGCCCTTAACAGTCCCCTTTTGAACGCGCGCTAAATACTATTGTATACACAAAATAGTACATAAGGTGATTGAGAAACATAACAACCGAAATAAAACCTATCCTTATATTTACTCTGCGGCTTCTTAATGAAGTAAGTAACACACCACACCACATTAGATGTCTGTTTAATGAAATCCTTACACAAATTGCTATTTTAAAAACGCTAAAAATAGAACGAGCGTCGAGTGCGTGGTGTCTGCCTTAACCCTTTCCTCTTAGACCCCTTAAACTCTTTCGACTGCACAACCTTGATGCATTCAATGCACATAAAAACACACACACACACACATGCGTGCACATATGCGTCGTACATTAGAACGGTCGCTATCTTTCCGGCCTGTTGCAAAGGAGCTTTTCTTCTTCTATTGGGTCCTAGGATAGCTGCGAAAATGGTCCCCTGCTTCTTTAGTTCACACACACACACACACACAGTGAGATTTTTAAGCCCTGCTATAGATTTCATCTTTCGGAGAATGGACCATCTGTCATCTTAGGATGTTAGACTCGTGCCACTGGATATTGTACACATTCTTAAGAATTCCTCCACCGAAAGCTCGCACATATAAGTTTGCCACGTGCTATTGAAAGACACTGCAACTATTGGCCAGCATTGATATTGAATGATGCGTTCATTGTGTGCGAAATTTTCTTTATAGGTAAACATATTCCAGATACGTCCATACCTCAATGGCTGCTTTGAGGAATAATAATGACGTTTGTGTTATTGCAGCTCATGTCCCAACCGCCACCGAGAACATGCACGTTCGCAAGTACGTCGTATTTTGAACATATCAAAAAATTCGATCTGGAATTGTAAATTTCCATTTGATTTCCAACGAATTCCTCATTTGTAATCATGCAATGTCCTCTGATTTCTCGATAATCGTAATGCAGCAACAAGTAAGACCTCTTAGAAAAGTCTAGGGTCATTTTTAGGGCACATTTTTTCTATTTCGCGTTCGATAAAGGACTCATACATGACTTACGAGCTTTATTGATTTGTTATAAGCGTTGTTTATACGTGAAGCTTTTTGTTATAAAATAAAGCATAAAGCTATTGTCTCCAGTAATACATTACACCTTTATTGCACCCCATAAAAGTGTCAGGGCTGATAATGGCCTGTACTTGTCCGAGGTGGAAGACACAATGGCGCACCCTAAATGCATCGGGAAATACCTGTCCCCATTGTGTATACGTCCCGAAATGTACGTTATGCAAAATATTCGCTCCAGATTCGATCCAGCCCCGTAATATGTGCATGTCATCGAGACAGAAGAATCCCTTGGCGCTTCTTGAGGAACGCATATGGTAATAATCCCTGCGTGCTTGGAAATTAAACAGTTTTTTCTTTGGAAAACGTTGACAATATATTCATTTTTTACGAGGGAATCAAATGTGCTGGAGTCCCCCTTTGGTGAAATCGACCCTTTGCCATTATAATCCGAAGATCAAGGATGAATTTACGAAATTGGATTATTTCTTCACCGAATTTGCACCTTTTCGTACTTCTCCAGCGTCAACAATAAGTGTCATGCAGAGTAAGCGCATTAAAGCGCCTTGTGTAACGATTTTTTCCCCGACAGCGTACCACGATCATTAACACCCCAATTGGCTACGTATTGCTTGAGCGTTGTCTCACGGCGTATTTTCGGTGACTATTAGTGCGAGAAAATGTCCATATTCCTGTTGTCATTTGAAAATAACTACAACTTCTTGTAATCTTATACCGGAACGACGCGGGCCATGTAAAATAAGAACTTGAGCGTCTTTTTTTTGGACTCGGCGCGCATTTTTAAGGATGGATGGGAACCCTCGATCTGTTCCTATTATCTCTTCCAGCTACTGCGACATAGAGGATACCTAAATGATTACACATGCATGAGTCTAGTGAAACCGGCAGCTGTCAGTACATGATGGAACGTAAAAAATTGATTTGCCTGAACCGAGCTTTATCTCTTCCCTTTTCGATTTCGATGAAAAACAATATTTGCCTAAAAGAGCGCATCTACGCCTTATTTCGCTTTCGCATGCAAGCAAATACATTATTTGATATCGAAAAAGTCGCGTGCCAGCCCGTCATTTAAACCGCAGATTAGCATCGAACGATATGATTAAGTATTCTTTGATTTACATCGCATGTCCTTGCGCTTTTTTTTATTAAATAATGATATTTGCTATTTACACAGACAATAGCAATGTTTCTACATAGGGGTATTATTTTCCTATTGCGTCCCCAAATTTCGAGCATATGTTTCTCAAAAAAAAAAACAACGTAAGATGTCGAGCCCTCGAAATCTTTTTTTGTGCGCGTTTCTTATGGTAATTATTATGGTACGATGCGGCCCATGCAAAAACAGTTCCTGCCCTTAGGCCCCTTTATTGATATTACATTGTACGGCTTATACCGAAAACGGAAACGGCGAAGAAAAAATATCGCTGCGCTTATTTACCTGCCGAGCTCATTTTTTTCGTTTTTCGACGCAAGGTGTTTTATATCGCAGGACGGCCGTATATGAATTGATTGATATTGTGGGCGACGGTGGGTGTGAGAAGTACCATCCATATATACGTACATATTTGCAAGTACTTCCTGCCCTTGGCAGAAGGGACTTCCGTCGGAATAAAGGAAGTTGTTTGGATTTTAGGTCATATTCCATGGGATAAGTAAATACTTGCTGCTTTAATAACGCCCTTTTATGAGGTTCCCAGACGAAGTTTTGTCTTCTTTCCTCGTACCAGCCAACAGCAGCCGTCACATTCACATGTATGTATATACAAATATATATATACATACATATATATTACGAATTTTTATGGCGCACGTTTTACCATTTATTGTTCACAAATCTTTAACTTATACATGTACTTATATTATGTGTGTTAATGTGTTTAGACTATACACAAATGCATTACCAAATTTCGGCATGCCATTTGCGAAATCCTGCCTGCTTCACCTGTCTATCGCGTCGCGACCAATGGCCAGGCGAAATGTGCAGGAAGACTAAACCTGGAGATTTGCCCATCGCGCATATACACATTTGCGTATGCAAATGGTTTCACTTCAATTTGCATGAAAATCGTTCGCCTAATTGACCCGGATTACGTCGGGGCTCTTCCACTCCTAACAATTCTTTGCGCATTCAATTGAAAATTATGCAAATTCCTTTAATAAAGGGCATCAGTGTCCGCGCGAAATAATCACAGGTCTGCAATTCGGCGCGTATGCAAAGTGACTCTTCCGTGCACAAAGCGCAATCATTGAGCATATTCACCAAATGTAAGGCCGTAAGTACATCTGTGTCAGGGCATCAAATAAACCACTGCCGCTACCACCTTCATATATGTAGTATTTCCGTTCAGCCTGTTGATTCAGTACCACTTGAGAGCTAAGATTGAACAGGAAGTAGGTTTCCTTCCAAGGAAATCCTATATTTAGCATGTTACCTAGTTAGGTACGGATAGCAGCTGCCGTGTGTGCGCTCTTTTGGAACACAGGTTCTTCATTTTGTCCACTTCCATCCCATCTTGATGGTTCCGCTGCTGCCGTAGCTGCTGCTGCAGCAGCCTCTTGGATGCAGCAGCTAACTGCTGGCGCAGCTTCTGGTTGCCGCTTCTTTTTCCGCTCGACCTCAGTCCACCCATATCTGCAAGTGCACGTGTCGCACACGTGCCGCCATGTAGAAACATGTGATCGGAACATGATACTTGTCGAAACGGATCGGGAGTCAATGCTGGGAAATAAGAGGCCGCAAAGCTTGTGGGTGTTCAATTAGCATTTAAGCGCGCGCGTCCCCGTTCATGTCATTGTTCTTCATTACTGCACGCATTTCAGTGTTCAAAAGTTGCACGCAAATGGGGTAAGCAAGGGCAGCAGCAATCAGATACGCATGACAAATTCAAGTTCCCGCGCCATGCTGGCTTATTGCGGGTCGCTTCGACGGTAACCACGTGTTCTCTTTGGCGTGTGCCAGGTGGTTGTTATTGCTCCAATTCAGACGACATGTGTGAAACTTCAAGATCAAAATCCGTAGCTCTGCTTCTCTCATCCTCAAGACGCGCACCTATATTTATGCAGGATGCATATCATATATGTATTTATTTATATCCCTGAGCCGTTTGCCCACTATATCGAAGAAGTCTAAGCATTTTTGTTTAAGAGCGACTCGATTTAAGTGCAGCAACTATATAGAATCTGACGTGGAAAGCACGAAAAGCTCAAGCATATCACATAGTTGACTCTATTCGGCCGTGGCATGGGACGCGTGTCGAAAAGATACACCATCAGTCGCCACAAATGACAGGTGTAAATTCATGAAGCACCTGTCGCCATATTTAGCAGGTATACACAACATATCGCCATCCATACACCACTATCAGGCTGTTCTCTTTGAAATGTTGTATTTTTTGGATAACTTAAGGACACTCATATTCATACAAAATGCAACAAAATATTTGTACGATGATTTGTGCCGCGTCTTAATATAATTAATTACTTTAGATGAATAAAGTAATCGGAGTAAAAGTACGTTATAACAATTGTCCTTCTGAAAGCGCAATGTGCATCTTGCAAAGAGAAAATATAAAAGCGACTTTACGGTTTGTTTGAATTCACGTAGCAATACAGTGAATAGAATGGATGGAGATGGTTTCTTCGGCTCTTCATTTTTCCATCGCAGACTATTTACCTTTCTATTAAAACACAATAACACACCGAGACCATGAGTCCATCCCAAGTTTTCTTAATAATATTTAACACCTACTTTACTTTCTATAATGTTCTATGTATTTATATATAGGTAACTTCATAATTTACGTCATCTATTACAATGGTATTATCCTTGCGAATCCACTCGATTCGTCGACTCCTCTGTATGCGAAATAGGTGTATTTCGCCCCGATCTGACCGAATTCGGAAAAGAGTTGCGTAATTATTTTATTTGCCCAATGAAATGCTTCTTGTTTAATATAGTAATATGGAGTTAATGATGAAGGTAAGCACCTATATGCCATGAAACTTTCCACCAAACTTAAAGGTGTTTATAAGGCCACACCTAACATCTGCCGTCTTGACCACATTTTAAAAGATGTAAACACTTTTCTTAGGTCTCGATCTTTGGGAAATGCGTGGCTAAGGGAGCACATGCTATGCTTATTATTATTTTTTTGATCAATTTTGAATTTGACGCAACGTTTTTCATAGGTCTGTTTTTTAGCGCTTGTCAGCGTATGCTTTTTTTGATTCCTTATTGCAAAAGCTGCTAAATCTTTCTTAATGCATGGCAAAGTAAAGGCTTGCGATGATATAGTATTTAATAAATAAATAACAGTATATGTACTTTCGAACAGCTGTCGATTCGCGAGATACATGTGAATTGAATGTAAACAAGTGCAAAGCTTCAGTTATCTGCATTAAAGAGAAAAGGGTGGAAAGCTCTATTACGCAGCACTTTTCTGACTTAATGCTTAAACCAGCGTTGAAACTCTATCTATCTGTCCATCAACCGTCTTAATTACAAATCTTTCACGCCACAGTCAAACACTCATAGATTACCCGATCGACGATAATTGACTTGTCAACGGAATTAATTAGCGCGAGCGAGCGTTGTTATGATTAAAGAGGCCCATCTTTGCCGATTCGAGATATACGTGAGAGCAAGTAACATTTGCAACAATAACATCGGCGCGTAGTTGAATCTCACGCGTTCGTATGCATTTTTAAGAAAAGTCTTTTTGAAACTTATAAGATGCCCAAACCTGCTGGTATACACAGTCCAGCTGCCTCTGGTGTAGACGCATGCATCTGTTCTCTTCGACTCCAGCTGCAAATTCATTCAATCAACATTGATATACACACACATATCTATACCTAAAATGTACGCTTATTTGATTTTGATAAGAGCACTGAGAGATGAAGGTGCGCTTTGTTCTTCTAGCTTTATCAAAAGTGTTCCGGAGGCCACCTCGGATCTGGGCCGTGGAAAAACAAGCTCTTATCATTGTTTAGTGGCGAAAACATCCTCTTGCGCTGCTAAATGAAATTTGAGGCGATAAATAATGATTTTAGGTACATTTTTCGTATTAGACGTATACGCGTAATAAAATAAGCGAGCATTTAAAAATTTAAATGCAACATGCAGGATATTTAAACCAGTTGTGAGTAATCGCGGGGTAAGTAGTACTTGGAGGTAGGAAAGGAGTACATAGGTGTATGAATTACGCTACCATGCCATACCACATACATAAATGTAAATGGATGCGTGTAGTACATACAAAAGTACTTGTTACTGTGACGTACGTGTTACATGACGTCACTGCATCTGCCTGTGGATGCAGTTGGCGAAGAGTACGTATAAAATTATGACCGGAACTGATGCATAATCTACCAATTTATCAGAAATTTTGGGTTTGACCTGACCTGACGGCCGTAAGAAAGTGCATGCGCAGGTGCTAATTTACACGCGAGCATAAATTATCCGAAAAGTCGAAGACTTTACGTCATGTATATAAATAGCGGTTCTTCCGCAGATTTTTCCCAGTTTTCGCGTATCAACTCATCTTTAATGGGATGCAAATTTGCGCGCGGATGATTGACAGGTCATTGGCGGATCGCGCGCGCGCTCCGAATTTCCTCCAAAGTGTACTCTCGCCAAAAGCGCCGACGGCGTTCTTCGCTTGAGTTTAGCTCAAAGAGAAATAAGTACACGCGGAGTGAATAAAAAATAGAGCTGCCAAGCGCAACGGGCACGATGCATGGAGACGGACTATTGTTCCATTTCGCTGAAGTGTGGCAGCGTGCGCTAGCAGTCGGACACCTGTCCTTGGCTCAAGAAGCAAACATCTTCAATTTCAATTCTTCTATTATACTCTTTCGCTCTTCGGTGCATGTACGCTGCATGAACAGTACTGGATGCGAGACAATTGCTGCTCCTCGAGCGGGGATGGATGCATTAATTTGCATGTCCGATGCGCCACATGGTTAAGTGGGATTTGGGAAATGGGCAGCAGGGTTAAGAAGGCTTGAAAGAGGAAAAATATAAATGCTAGGCTTCCATTTGAAACCTGTTGAATATGGCTCTTAGGCAATTCCTCCGAACGTATACGTATTTCAACACGTGGCGTTTAGCCGACGCGTGCCATAAGATAATAATAGCTGAGCCAGCTGTCTTCCTCGCTTTGCAAGGGCCATATTGTCTAATCCTTGGCTTTTCGGGCTCCTACCTTTTGCAATTGCCAATTTTTTGTTGATTCGCAAAGAAAAAACGATTTTTTACCTGCCTCGTATTCCCTCACAACAATTTAAGGGCTTCTCGTACTTATAATTCGGGAGAGCGCAAGCATACTGAAAATAAAGTTTGCGATTCATGCGAAAAAGTCATTTAAAAATTTTATGCAAATTGCAATCCGGGTGGCAATTACTAATGAGATTAACATTCATTATAAAATCTTTCCTTTTCGTCATTTCTTGTATGGGCATAAGGATAATTTAATGCCCCTGGCATAAAAATTTATCTCTCGTGGTCCTTGCTCGCAAACAAAACGCAAAAGACATTAGGACATTGATTTTAAATGGACAGGTGCTGGACACCTGGACGCTGCCGGCTGTACTTGTGCGCTTTGGTACTGGTACAGAACTGCTGGTACCACAGCCCTGATCATGATCGCAACTTCTACTAAGTAGCTTGCTACTAATTTCATAGAATTAAGCGAACGCCACGCATAACTATGCCATTCTCCGTTCTCCACCGAGTTGCCCTATTAAAAGTAACAGTCGTAATTAAACAATTGCTGAAATTAGCAAAGCTCGCCGTTTGCAAAGACTGGCCGAAGACATCGCTTTCAATTCATATGCGAGAAGGATTAAGAGTCTCGAAAGTTGTGTTGTGGTCTATACCAGTCTGCGCTCAGAAACCCATATTACAGTTGGATGAGCTGCTATACTTCCGGTTTCCACTACGCTGCCCACACGAGCCAAATTACCTCATTTAAAATTGTTCTTTTGCTTCCAACTTCTTTTATAGCGCCTGTACGTTCCTTACTATGTGTACCTTGTAGCTGGGCGCATTGTTAGCTCCTCAAAGTATTTATTCATCATTATTTCCATTATTGTCCATTAAGTATCTATGTATAACGTATTTACATGCATAAATACGTGCGTTCATTGTTATCATCATCTTCGCTAGGCGCTGCAATAGGCCCGGAGACCACGGATCGAATAAATTAGTCGATCATGAGGGTGCAACCATTTGATGTGTGCGACAAGAGCGATATTTACAGCGCACTTCGACCAATTTTACGCGAAGCCGAGCCATTTTTCGGACGTGAATTTCTTACCTGCGTTCATATCCGAGCTTTTTTAATTAGTTTCTTGACCTCAGAGGAGATGCTCGTTGACTCGCGACGACCTTTTAATTATTTAACGTAATTATTCTTCTGGGAAATAAGAGTTTTAATTATTTACTTTTCTTATATCATCTCGCATCTTTGCCACACATAGTATACGTGTAATATAGCGTTCTTGATCATGTCTAGATAGGGACGTTAAGAATTGCCTCAATCTGACGCTTAATTTAATCACCCCGATAATTAATTTAAGCCTAAATGTTCGCTCGTAAAAAGAGATCGTCAAAGTTTCACTACCTATGTGAACGTATTGTTCGTTAAAGGAAGCATCTATCGAATCTTCGTTCATCGCTTCGCTGATCAAATGCGCGGGCTTTTCCTAATCAAAAACGAGCCCTCGAAAGGAGTCGCTCGTCCTGCACAAACGCGACGCAATGTCCTTTCATTCTTCTAGTAATGAAGCTCACCCTTCTTCTTTCAAGTCGTACCGACATTGCAGCAGTCCTGTTAAATTGTTGTAGATGCACGCAAAAAGAGCAATCACGAGCACAGATACGTTATACGTAACTCGATGATATATGTACTTCACCCTATGCCTCTGGCATACATACTACATATTGCATATATATCTAGTAAGGAAGTAGTGAAGAAAGAAGTATATTACATACATATATGCTTTTTAATCTTTTTTCTTGCATGCTTCCGGTTGGTAGGGGATTTTTTCACCAGTTGCTACGCGGTGAAAAAATCAGAGCGACTTATACGTAGGCACTCACGTTTGTTTGAATGAAAATAAAGAGGAAAAAGTCTTCTTTTTCTAAGACTTAAGTACATACATGACTTACCGAGTGTCATTATTAAAAATTGTTAAAGCTCGCGTGTGTGCAAGTGAATGAAAACGCGAGGGTAAGCACTTACCATGAACCTTCGCGTTTTACGTCTCCGATTATTCAGATAAGTGCGTATTAGAGCCAGAATTGGATATTTACAGCTATTGCGTCTGCGCTTTAGCATTTATGAGAAGGTACAAATCAGTAAGGAACATTTTTCCAAATAAATAATAAATAAATCGAATTTTATTTGATAAAATTTCCAATGAAGTGCTTTCATGGTCTTTTTTTCTGCAATAGAAGTTTTCCAGGGGATTTTCAGCGGATGCGTAACACCTTGCGTTATTTGCACCCAGCAAATACAGTCGTTAGGGAGAGGAGGTTGGTGGAAATTGTGTCACCGGGACAGTGTTCAATAATAATATTGCACGCAGCAAGCAGCCTCCAGTTTTACGTCGAAAAATGTCGGGGAAGATTATTTTTGGAACTTTTTTCCGAATAAACCTAAAAAATCTTAGTATGTATTAGCCTCGTGTTCGTTTTTTACATCATACTTCTAATGAGCGACCCATATTTTCCCGTTGGAACAGCTAGCTATATGGAAAGATTTACGATTTTCAAACTTTTCCTAATTTATTGTTGATGACAAGATGTGTAGCGTACTTGGAATTACGAAAATGACACAAGAATTGAAAAAAATACATTTACGTTTGTTTGATTTATGTTTCTCGTGTTGCTCAGGTGCTATAGTTAATTAGTTAATTAATTAAATTGTCGAATATTATGTTGGCGTGCTTAATAAGTGCTTAATAACATACTGAAAACAATTTCTAAGTGTGTACAATTAGAACAGACAATAAAACAAATTATTTGTTTGCTTTGCAGTTGTTCAATGGAAAAGTAAGGATATCAAATGTAAAACGAGTTGCATTCGACACGCACTTTAAAAGAAATCAAATGAAACTGTTTCCCGCCCTGCGGATTTCAATCATAGAAAAAAATATAATAACATGAACACCCAATCACAAGTTCTTCCTTTAGATCGAGCAATCCGGATGCGCAACATCTGCTTTCTAGCGCACGTGCAGTCTCACAAAAAGCCCAAACAACCCTCTAAGCCAAAGTTTAGTCCTTAATAATATTTTATTAATCGGATACTTCAAGCATTTGCATAATTTTCATATTTAGGGCAATTACATTAAAGAAATCATTTATAATCAGTTTTGATTTTATTTAGATAGATAGATATTTGCGACGCGGATTTAATGTCCTTTCGACTGGGTTGCCAAAACAAAAGTCGTTCGGCGTGAAATATGTGAGCGAAGGAAGAGCAGAAAGGAGCCGCCCGAGAGGGAAGAAAAGGATAACATCAATTTGCTTTTAATTTAAACATTCGTCTCTTCTAATAAAAACCACGAAAAAGTCCGCAAATTGCAGGGATAGCGTCAAAGAATATTAATCACGACTAATTTATTTGCGCGTGTGTGTTATAGCTACCTTTGCCCGAAGCGGCGTCGCTTCATAAATTGTTAACGCGCGACGTTCTTCGAGCCAAGGAAAATATTTAAGCAATCATCGCATTTTATTTTCGTTTTTCCCCTTTCTAAGCTTCGCTTTTAATTGTCTATTTTTTGTTCCGTTTTCGACGTTTCGTCACGAGGAAAGTGGAAGTAATAGAAGTATGTCCGGTAATTAATTGTTCCCCGAGTATATTTGCGTCTATCATTAGTCACTATTATTAAGCTGTCGTCTCGACGCTGCGAAAATAACTTTCGGGGGTTGCTTTAAAATTTATTGAGACATTCGAGTGTTTTAAGTGATAATTACTTGAAAGTACATTGTACGTAGGAGAGACGTTCACCGCGATGCGACTATGAAGGAGCTCATCCGGAGTGGATACACATATACTTTCTTCGCGCGAAGATGCGCCTCATGTGTGAAGTACGAAAGGAACGTCTTTCCGCAATAGGAAATTTATCGTTACTTTCTATACATCGCCGCGTAAAATGTGAATATACGTATAAGTAAAAGTATTTATTCAGAGATGAAACTTAAAAGTACTGCTTTCCGCGTTCGTTTGAAAAAATCCTTAATATGGAACTTCTAAAATCAGGTAGCTGTGAGCGCAACTCGCGATCAAACGACTTTATCTACAAAAAATATATAAAAGTCCTCAAAGCTTGATTTAGTGGGCAATAAAATTTATATGAATGCCAAGTATAAGCACTTTTTTATTCTATTTTTATAACCCCGAATGCGTTTATTTTGTTTTGGATATTGTGACGGAAATATCGCGGTGCCTATTAAGCTGACGAAGAGGATTTATTAGGCGCGCTTCGAATGTAACTACTCTGGTTAACACGGCGGTGTTAAAAGTAGCACGTGTGCTCAGAGCGATCCCATTGCGATAATAATGCCTAGGTGAAGTGAAATTAGCGAGCCGCATAATATTATTAGTTAATGCAAACGACACCGAACTTATAATAGTTTTATGATAATTCGAGCGCACACGTTACATTAAATTATGTACTTCTAATTACTCGCCGTACCTAAGTAAGTACTTGCGCATACCGCTCAGCAAGAAACGAGCTCTGAATAATCCGGAGTGGCCGTGCGCTCGTTAAATTACGTATTCTAATTATATTTTTATTTCCTGCTCTCATTAAATATATCATTTTAATTAAAAGCATATATAACCGAATTTTTCCTGTCCGTCTAAACGACTTCTTTCATTCTCACTGCAATATATTACGCGCCTCAACTCTTCCGATCTTTGTCTTCATCTTTTTTTTTGGTTCCAGGAGGATTTGGACGCTTAATTACCGCTTTTTTAGTGGATCCCCATAGCTTTTTAAGAAAGTACCGTGTCATAAAGTGATCAAATTTTTAATTGTCTAATTCGAGTTGAATGCGTCTGTTCTTCTTTGCATTTTCCCAACGTTTCAGTTCTTTTTTTTTAGAACCTTAAACTTCCTCGTTTGTTAAAAGGCAGGCGCATATTATTATAATAGGCTCGTTTTGTGTTTTTCAATTTTTTTTTTTATAAGATGCTTAAAATGTGTTCTTCTTTCACTTTCTAGACGCTGGGATAGAAACGCTTTAGCTGCTATCATCCCTTGATGCACAAATAACTTTTTTCCCGGTTTCCAGCACATTTTTTACGGTTGAAACGAAGAACACGTGTAGGTAGGTATGTATAAGCAAGATTAAATATGAAAAATTACCCTCTACGCGTTTGGCACCCTTAAAAATCGCGTCCTTATAAGCACACGCATAAACTTAAAGTATGCAAGCTGCATTTTTGAAGCCATAAATATCACAAATCATAAATAAATATATATCGCCGTTGACACTCTCAGCGAGGAATAAAAAAGTGCTCTTAAAAATACATTCCTTCCGCCCCTGTTCCGGCGACCGACCGAAACGCAACGGAAGTAAGATTAGAAACAAGCGCGCGTCTGTCCATCTCTCGTCATCTCGGCGAGACCGAAACGAAATGCCCCCGGGACGCCTAATTTTTTACTTAACACGTGCTAATGATTATGTGTACTTTTCCGAACGTATGCTAATTTTAGCGCAGCACAATTAATATGCACGTATGCGCGTAGTTTTGCTTAACAATCGCGTAACGGAATCGTTAATTCGGACATAAAATTTTATGGGCGGCAATTCGATCGATCGAAAATTCGTATGCGAATGTTCGATTTACGATACGAAAATATACTTGCAGCGCTAAAAAGCAGGTGATCTGCATATCATTTCTGCGCGTCCATCTGGTGTCCCGGTTTTTTGCATTAGTTTTCCCATGAGCCGAAATGCGTGTCCCACATCAGGTAAACGTTCGGCAGGTATCGTGGGCGTCTAAAGGTGAATAGGTGAGGTGGTATAGACATTTTAACAATCGAAGTACCTCGGTCATACGTACAGCATCTGTTCGTGTTCCTCACGTTGCCAGAATTTTCCCAAACCACTCTCCAGACATATGCTTCGCAGATTTTTTAACCAAATAAACCTGCGCGCCGTTTCTTTGAAGGATGCTCTTTATTGCACCTTCATCGTATGCACGTACAATAAAAAAGGTGCATGTTTCATCTGCAGTTGCCTGCGAAAGCAATGCACATCGATAACAATTCTTATATTCATCATGTTTGTATGCACTTTTTTGCAGCCGTGGGCAAAATAGCTTTCAGTAAATATACATACATATGCATACAGATTGTATGTAATGCTGATTTTATGTTAATGGCTGTTTTCTAAAATACTTTACCCCAAAATTTGACATAATATAACAAAATTATGCACATACCAAGCTTCTTGTCGTCAAGCCTTAGTCAAACAATTGTTAAGACTTCGTCAATTGCCCAAGTTTTATAGTTTTTTAGCACTTTATAGCATAACATCATATAATTGTATTTTAACAATATAATAAGTTCCTTACCCTAATCGGAGATAAAAGAGCGTAGCAGTTGCTTAATGAAGGCAAAAATACTTTGAGTTAAAACACAATTGCGCTGTAATTGCACCTTTTGCTGATAAGAACCCAATTGCGCTGAAATCGGCATGAAAATGCAATCGTCCTAAGCCTAAGGGAAGTTCACTGCCATTCTTTGAATTGACTCTCATTGGAGTGATGCTATAATTACAACCAGACTGAACTCTTTTTTACAGTTATTAAATAAGTATATTATACATTTCTGTGTCTACTAGACGGAAGCAATGCATTCACTAATGATTCCATGATTACGTTCCATATTTTTTTCCATTAAAACAGAGCGTCTTAAGTAATCTCAGTCAATTAATTACTATTAAAATAATATTCAATAATGAACGCTATTAAATTTCCCACCTCATACATAGGACAGTCTATTTGTAACCATTGCAACTTTTCCTACTTCATATTAGCTGCGCCGATATAATTTAAAGTATGTTTTTAGTAAGAAAGAGGACTCGACAATAAATAAGTAAGCGGTGATGACCGCAACCGCTGACCACATTCTCGCAATGTTTGTTTTTGCGAAATCATCAGGATTCGCAATGAAGGGTCTACGAGAGTGACACAAGATTAGCATGGCCTCATTACCGTCTTCTTCTGCCACATGTTTTACTGCTCCGTGCAATTTACCACCCCCTTTAGGTATATACCTGGCCGATCGCGTTTTCCCACCACCTGCACTCCAGATGCAGTTCTGATTTTAAATGGTAGACAGTTGTGGGCCCGTTAGTCCGCTTCCTTGCGCCGGCAAAGACGTGAAAAACCCTTTCTTGACAATAAATACCTGTCCCATACCAGTGGTCTTTTTTAGGAAATCATTCCTTGGCAGATGGCCCTTCTCTTTCTATATTTATATATGCTTTAATATGTATTCAATTATTTAAATGCCATGTGTTTCGTCTTTACTTCAGCTGCCTCTTTTTTTTTCATTATTTCGGCCAAATTGCGGCAAAGCTTTTTCGATAACAATATAACTACCAAAAGATTCATTCTTCTTGCTTTATCAGCTCGAAATTAATTACCCTACCCTACCTTATTAATTGCACTTATTTATTATTTTCAAAATGTATAATTAGTAAAATATAATTTTCTTGTTGAAAAGTTTTAGTATGGAAAATTAGGGAGATTTTGTTAAAACTACGAAATATGTATGAGTTTTTTACTTAACATTTTCTCCTTCTTTTATTTTCCGTAGAACATTATATTATAAAAAATAATGAGTTATGAATAGAATATGCATTTTTTCTTGTTGTAATATTTCATATGTCGTTCTAGTTATAGTTAGTTCGGTGGCGGCGGAGCATAAGGGCCTTAAAAAGTCCGAAAACCGAGCGGACTGAACAACAAACAAACAAAAAAAGAGTGAGCAACTAAAAAATAGCCATAAAAACGGTTGCGTTCGTAAATAAGGGTGATTAAGAAGCAGAATAGTGGAATTATTATATTGTCTTGTGGCTCTAGTGTCCAGCTCTAGATAGATGCAGAGAACTGTTGGTCGCGAAGCGTAGTTCCGCCGCCGGCTGACCGGAAGTCTTACTGTACGGAGAAGACACTGCGTCCACTCACCGAGACCAACACTCCTACTTTCTTACATACAGGAGGATCACTCAGCATAACGTACGCGGCTTGCCAACATTTACTTTTACGCTATCATTGACCACCTACTACTGTACTATTGTGATTCTCTTTCATCCTGCGAGTGTCCGATATCTGCCAACGAAAGAAGCAGACACTCACCTCCGCCTCTAATGTTCCGGGATGAATCTTTATAGTCCGCATTAATGTGCTTAGGAGCGCGCTTCTTCTTCCGTTATATAATTCAAATGCAATGGCGAAGGTGCTAATTAGTGCCATCCTTCTTCATATTGCTGCTTGGATCGTATTACCAATCTAAGGCTTGGAATGGGTGACATACTTTCACTATCGTTATATCAGCTTCCTAAAAGGCGTTTGTCTGGTCTCAGCTAAAAATTGATTGCGACTATCATCGCGGAGGAATTCAATCTCTATATGTTTAGTTTTATACATAAAATAATTTTGAATATTAATGAGTCAACATCAACGCAATAGTTCACAAGTTTCGAGTCTGTTCTTATATTTATACATAATCATTATTCTAAGTTTAACTTTCATAACTTTTCACAATCCAATTGGAACTCAGTGGATAATGAAACTTTTTGAACGCCCTGTATATATTTATTACGAGCGAGTAAAAGTTCATTATCAATAAATAACGTTAAACCTTTTTCGGCGGACGGAAGAAGCAATAAATTAATTTCGCCAAATTAAAAACCACCCACAGCTTCTTCATAATCTCAGAAATCATTGGCGCCAATCATTTCGGAGACAAATCAAATTGTTATCACTGTTATCAGAAATTGAAATGCCCTATAAACCCTTTTAAGCATTACAAATTGGGCATTTTCTCCAGTTAGCCATATATCTATGCAATAAAATTTTTAAACGTTATTGTGTATTAAATTCCGATGAAACATTTCTTTGTTTCGTGTATTTTTTTTTTGCACTCCGCGTAGTTTAAAGGTATTTGTAGCCATTTAATATTTTTGTTGCTGAATCTATTATCTGAATATAAACAAGCAAAAGTTAAAAAAATAAATTAAGTTTTATTTTTTTATACAAAAAGCGTTTTTTGTCGGGAAAATAAGCAAACGTAAGCTTAGATTGTAGGAGAACCCAATATCCAGCGGACTAGGTTCAAATTGGATAATTTGCTGAGAATAAACGACACTATGGCGCCACCTAGCATTGCCTAAGAGTAAAATTACCACTACACCGAAAGATCTACGTTCACACGGACGGAGATCCGGACAGTGCGTGTGGAAAGTCCGTCCGTAGTGGTAAGACGCACTTTTTATTTACATTTTTTCACGAAAATGCAGATTTTCATTGCACATGAACATCTGCAATAAACGCTACAACCGAATATTTTCTTAGTTTTTATTTTTATTTCCACAGTTTATCTTTTTTTTTTGTTTCCTCCTGTGTTTTAAAGTCTGCAGATATAATTTGACCGCAGATTTCATATGATTATTTTTGATCAGGTTTCGTATATTCCCAGGGGATGATTTTAAATTTTTTTATTAAATCGCACCCTTGGGAATTTAAGCTAATACTTTCACATTATTTTCATGATCCAAAATATATTATTCGTATAGAATTTTCTATTTCTCGGAAAAGTGTTCATTTTCCCGCCAAATTACAATAACTATACATTTAGTACGGAGCGCCTTTTCTTCAAACACCTTTAGCGTTTTTTTGAGCGTCATCGAAGAGAAAAACAGCAATCATAAAAGAACTTAATTAGCAGCAGCCACCACAGGAACAGCGGACAACTGTTCAACCCTAGGACAGATGCGGAACCTAAGACTTAACATATAAAATCTTATTAAATCGGAATTAAAAAAATTAGAGCCCGTCAATATGTGCGTGCATCTGTCGAGATTCATTAATAAGCAGGAAACCTTCGGTAAAAAACCACAATCAGGTTTTGTATATGTGCACGGCCAACGAGATATAGGAACATTTTTATTTTTTTTTCGACGACTTCTGATTCGTTACGAAAACATTTTTTCATCGTTTTGTAATTTATGAACACAAACTATTAGAAAATCTGCATAAAGAAAGCGTCAGGAATTTAGTACATCGCAGTTACGCATATATCGGAATGGATTTGTGAACATCGAAATCATCTTCAACGTTCCTTTCTATACTTGCATATAATTACGAGTAACTTTTGAAAAAGTAGCGCAACAAATCGCACTTCAATGAACAGTAATTACAAACAATTTGCGCAAAATGCATTAAAAAATTCAATGAACATTATTATTTCATTAAATTATTATTCCGCTTTAAATATTTTCAAGTAGATAACGAAATATTTAACTTACCCTTAATAGTTCCGGTTCCACATTGTCTTCGTTCGCATACTCTATTTATTCCAAAACATTGTCTTTCGCGTCATTTTTGAGACCACTTAATTCCGATCCCGATGTTCACTTAAATATTTCGATGGCACAGGCCTGGCTTACAGCTCCGGGCTAAAAATAAATAGCGCCACAAAATATACAAAGGCCAAAATTGGAGCACGTTTCCCAATTTAGATCTCCAGTCTTGGATCCGACAATTAACAGGCACTTGCTTCATAAAATTCTTGCGCTCTCAGTCAACGAATTTAGGTGGATTCGATTCCGACGTCCGTCGCGACGCTACCGAAGGTATCGATGTACAAAATAGATCACTTAAGCCAGCGACCAGTCAACAATTTCCGTAGCTACTTAACAAACTGCTCGGGTGCAGCTTCTGCTTTTTTATTTACTTTTTTAATAGTATTGAGTGACAGAGTAAGGGTTTATTAAGTAAATTAAAGTTTCTTTTCTTCTTTCCGACATTATTGTCGAGAACTTATCGGAAAAGTGTGGTAGAAAGCTGGTTAATTTTTACGTTTAGGCATATTGTCTTCAATTACGATTGTCCACTCCGTGGGAAACAATCTTCGTGGCGGAAATAAATGCTGCTTTACGAATTGTAATAAAAATATGTAATTACTTTGTTACAATAAAAAAATTGTCTACCATTTTCTTTGTTTTCATTCGTTTCGTTAAGTACTTACTGTGTTCGCGGCGAAAGTTTCGGATGACATAAGCGAAATGTTCGCTCGAATGCACAATTTTCCACGATGATGTACAATAAACTTAGAATTATTTATTAGCAATAAAATATATAAATACAAATTGATGCCCTGTTTGATCGAAACAACGTTAATATTCTTTTTGATTGCGTTGGCAGAACGAGTCGAATATCGTCGCCACGTTTGCGTCGGTAGGTAAAGGTACCGGCAAAGGTTTCGCAGGTTTCCGAGGCCTGTAGCAGCCTCTCATACCTGTGTTCGACGAGTATCCGCCAGGTTTCAGCCTCGGTCGTCCCGGACCGCGTCGCACTGTCGGGCTTCCAGAAGAATGCAGTGTGGGAACATTCTGCCAGGCTGTCGGAGCTTCGATTGACGGTATCGGCGAGGCTCTGGTCGGTAGCTGCTCATTCGCTGTGAACAACAAAACAATTGGCGACATTTTCAATAAGCGGCCACTTTTCTGCTTACAAGAAGTGGATGCATTCGTTGTCATAGAAGTGTTGCTGTTAAACCGTCCTAAGGCTGAGATTCTTCGTGAGCCTCGCGGCCGTCCTCGCTTCGAGGAGCCACGAGGTACGGAGCGCACTTTCACCCCCGATGGATACGTTGTGCCGTACACTCCTGCAAAGAAAACCATTGTTCAATGGTGAATGATTATTGAAAGGTCGCGATTTACTCGTGGGCGATCCCCAATTGTCTATATCTAAGAGATTGCCATCTGTTAGATCATCGGAAGTGGTGAGAATATCAGCGGAATTTTCGCTATGAGGGCTACTCATTACGCTATCAACACTTAGCCATTGCTCGTCGCCGACACCGCTTTCCTGAGACGACTCCACTTTTGTCTTGGCCTTAGCCTCCGCAGCTGTCTGCGCATTCTAAAGATTCGTGAACAAAAAAACGTCGGTGATTTATCGGCGCAGAGAGGAAGTGTGAAGGTTACCTTTTGAGCGGCTGCATATTTGCGCTTCCGATCCATTTCCCGCATATCTTCCATATGTTTTCTCTCCTCGGCACGCTGTCGATCTGCAATCAATTAAAAGCGGATGAGAAAAGCGTCGGCGAGTCGCGCGCGCGAGAATTACATTTCATCTCGATTTCCTCGTCGTCCAGCAATAGAGAGACTACTTCTTTGGGTTTGAGAGTTTCGGGCTTGAAGTTACCGCCGCTTATGACCAAATTTTGTATCTGTAACAATTCGCGTGGTATTCGGGAGCAATGCGAGGAAAGAATTCGGTGCATGTAAAGCGTTGCCTTACCTCGCTCTTTTCTCTGGCTCTTTGTAAAATTCTTTCCTCGATGGAACCCTTACAAATCAGTCGGTAAACGGTAACTTGTTTCGTTTGTCCTAAACGATGTGCCCTATCCATAGCCTGCTGGTCCACCGTCGGATTCCAATCGCTATCATAAAATATCACCTGCAATAAGAAGGCGGAAAGGCTTTTCACTTGCCGATGCTTTGCGCCCGATTTTCACCCAATAAATCAAATCGCGAGCACCCGTACAACAAGAACGCGTCCGCTTATCTCAACACAGTTGAATTGTTCCTTCCGGCTCATCAAACCGGAACAGATAAATTCGCAAGCAATGAACACAGGTCCGCTTAACCGGACCCTTAAACGCAACAAATCTTTCATACATATTTTTTAGGCGCGCATTTCTTAAAACGCGGATTTTCCTCTCGCGGCCAACTCCGAGGACGCGGCCGCGGACGATTCATTGATCATTGATGTCGCATCACTTGTTACTTTGTTCTTCTCTTTGCATTTTTACTCCTTTATTCGTTCTCAACACAAGGTATAAGCAGTGTCGAAGAAGCGGAGATTTTTTGATAAAAACAGGAAAAACAAGTAAGAAATTAATTTGCGCGAGTGCATTCTTTTAAAGGACTCCGGTCTCGGGGCATTTTAGGACCGGGCAAAGAACAATTTAAGCATTCTTTCGTATGAAGGACTGACATTCTAAACTTATTGTTTATTTGCCAGACAACGTCGCCACAAATTGTTATATACTCTCAATTTAGTACACATACATATATGTTATGGGCAATGTGAGCATTAAATAATATTTTGGTCAGCTTGCTTTGGTCGTGCTACTTGCTAATCGGCCAGGAGTCGTTTTTGTAAAAAAAAAGGTCGCAGGCGCAAGCGAAGCGAGCGTCCAGCGACCGATCATGCATACGCTCTTAACATATGATCAAATAGTTAGCTTAAATTGTAGGAGTACCCAATATCCAGCGGATGGTAAAGACTAGGTTCAAATTGGATAATTAACTGAGAATATACGACACTATGGCGCCACCTAGCATTGCCTAAGAGTAAAGTTACCACTACACTGAAAGATCCACGTTCACACGGACGGAGATCCGGACCGTGCGTGTGGAAAGCGCGTCCGTAGTGGTAAGTCAGAGCGCAGAACGACTATTAGAACTTGTCGCACTTTTTATCTACATATTTCACGAATTTCTGGAGAAAGCTCAGGAGTATTTTAGCGAAGAAATAGAGGTCGCGAGCGCAAGCGAAGCGAGCGTTTATGAATGATGCTTAATCGGGCATCATGAGAGCTTTCTTTTCTCTTTCAAATTAACCATAGCATATGCAAGGCGCGTCTCGAGAAAATGTTTAATCAAGAATTAAGTTGCTTGTCTTTTATTTCAGCAAACTTTATATTTAATGAGGCAAAATACAACTTCTGTATCAATGTACAAAATATATCCCTTAAACCCCCGGCGAGTAAACAATTTCCGTAGCTTTAACAATCTGGAGAAAGCTCATCAGTATTTTAGCGAAGAAATAGACGTCGCGGGCGCAAGCGAAGCGAGCGTTTATGAATGATGCTTAATCGGGCATCATGAGAGCTTTCTTTTCTCTTTCAAATTAACCATAGCATATACAAGGCGCGTCTCGAGAAAATGTTTAATCAAGAATCAAGTGGCTAGTCTTTTATTTCAGCAAACTTTATGGTTGATGAGCCAAAATGCAAACTTCTGGAAATTAGAACCATGAAAACCGAGATCTTTATGTGCGCCATATACCAGAAACTTTAATAGCTTTTATCTCTTTTAATGTCGCGGTATAATTATAGTTAAGTCCCCTTAGCAGCGAGATATCGAGATAAGGCAGGATGAATTCCTGGTAACATGGTCCTCTTAGTAGGTGGCTCATCTAGATAAACCGCATTGGTTGCGCAATATTAGGAAAACATGGACGGGCCGAACAGAAACAAAATGCACGTGCCCAAGTATCGGGTAACAGGACTATTAGAAGAACCACTTAATGCCGAGATTCGAGACGAATAATGAACCGGATATAATACAAGTAGTTCCGACGCCACTTCCTGCCGCCGCCGTAGCCCAAGCACGTGTTGTAGGTACCGCACTATTATGTCCGAGCACACCCTCCGGCGCAAGAGGTGAAATACTCCTTCGCGTAACTCGAAACCATTCTCATCGACGCTTTTACGGCATTCAATGCATTCAAAGCTATTTAGCATATATGAAGAGAGAAAGTTGTTTGGGATGATGCGAAATTCTTTCGCGCATATAAATTTATGGCGAAATATCGCTGATTACTGCGCGCCGAGCAGCTCTATCAAGCGCTTATGATCTATTTATCGTGCAAAAAGAAATACGAAATGCGTGGGCACTCCGTTTTATAGTCCGCAAGTCTGGTGGTTTCCAGATGCATGCATACATACATACGTTGGGCTATCGGTCAGAAGGAATTCATAGAATGCCGCGGATTCGCTGAGAACTGGCCGATTCGATTCTCCCAGCGTGTTTTTAAATACACACAGCCAGCGGATCCGTTAACATTAGGCACATGCCTCAAATATCGTACACGCTGTTTGCTTTCCTGCCCGATACCCCTATTAATCAACCTGATCAATTAGTCATCATCAATGCGCAAAAAAAGTCGCATCGCTGAAGATAACAATCGCGATTCTTTAACGCGCTAGCGAATAAGATGTGACACATTCATTTTTTACTCATTTCTTTTGTAGTCAAATATCGCATATTAGAGGAAATTTGTAACCCGATTAAGAACGTTTCACCTATGTAATTCATTTTCAGACATCGTTTACATTTGAAAGTCAATAAAATTCAAATGCATTAAATCCATAAACGCAAATACAGGGTGTCTCAAAAGTCGTGGCTTTTGGAAAAACCATAGATAGGGAATAAAATTCTGAGACGAAAAGTCCTTTAGCGTTTTTTCATCTGACGCACCGTTAATGAGTTATTAATTAAATAAGGTAGCCAATCAGAAAAGCGCTTCAATTGCTTCAAAGCGTAAGCTGCTCGCGCCGCTGAAGCGCTTCGCTGATTGGCTATTTTATTTAATTAATAACTTATAAACGGTGCGTCAGAGGGAAAAATGCCAAAGGACTTTTCGTCTCAGAATTTCATCCCCTATCTCAAGTTTTTCCAAAAGCCACGACTTTTGAGACACCCTGTAGTTATAAAGTACACGCAGACAATAACAAAAGAAGGTCTAATGAAAGGAACAAAGCACTTACTGTATCGGCGGCAGTTAGATTGATCCCCAAGCCACCGGCTCTGGTGGAAAGAAGAAACACGAAAATATCAGTCCTGGCTTGAAAATCAGCCACCATGTCTCTTCGTTCCGAGATTTTCGAAGACCCGTCGAGGCGCATGTACTTGTGATGTCGATGCCACATATATTCCTGCCAATAAAACGAGCCAAAAATGTCAAACAACAACCAGTCAGCAAATAATACGCAATTACCTCTAGCAGATCGATCATTTTCGTCATCTGCGAGTATATTAAAACCCGATGCCCTTCCTCTTTGAGCTTCTTGAGCAAGCCATCGAGCACGAACAGTTTCCCTGAGTCCGTGACCAACGTTTCCTTGTCTGGAATGGTAATATTCGACCAGCCGGACGTGGGCCTTACGTAATCCAGAGGTCCCGAAGGAATCACAGGTCTAAACGTTTGTCCGCGCTTGACGATCTCCAAGCCGGTAGCCTCGCGCCAGCACTTGTTCAGAGACGTCCACGACCAATCGTCCACGTGCTTGGCGTAATCGTAGGCCGCTCTCCGGGAATAGCAGTACAATTGCGGATGCTGCGTGGACACCTTCGGAATCGCGCAGAAGAGGAAACTCGGTAAATCAGTCTTTTCGCATTGAAAACGTTGCGGCGTGCGCTCCGTGTAAGGAAATTCGAGCGCTTTTTCCTGCAACGAACGCCCTATTAGAACAAAAACGCACAGTTATCGGATTCGTTCGCACTTCTTTGTCGATCAAGTCGTTGTTTTTACATCGAATATTTCGATGCTCCACAGTTTCCGGCATCGAGTGATAGCTGTGAGAGGTCTGTGTGTACACGACTTTATCGGCACGATTGTACAAGGCAAATAACAAGTCCATTAAGATAGCACTTGAACGCACGTGAGCTTCTGTTGAGTTCAAGTAATGCCTGACGAGTAGCGAACACTTCTCGACGTTATTTGACCAGAACTGCCTATGGTACATAAGATATTCTCTGGCTAAAGCTTCGAAGCCCGCTCTCCATCTACAACGATCAACAAATATAGCGAATGCTTCAGAAATGGGATCTTTACCTCGCAATAACATTTCCCTGAAGGATTTCGTAAATCTCATGACTAGATAAACACAAACTCAAAGCGAACGTGAAAATACTGGACGGTTCTGTGATAGAGTCCTGAATATACTTTTTCGAGAACAAATAAATATGTTTTAGATCCATATAGCGATCTTTGCGAACGTTCGCATCGTAAACGAGGTAAGGGACGCGGTAGACTTGGGGATGCACGAAAATGGGCGACTTAGCGTCGCGCCTCTCGAACAGCTCCGGATGATTACACACTTTCCGAAATTGCATCACTAGATTCATTAAGTTTGAGGTGAAGTTCTTATCGACGGAATGCGAGTCGCCGCCGCCGACGGTGTAATGCAGCAAATCTTCAATGCGGATCTTCTGCTTCAGCGCCATGTACAAGAGCCTTTGTCTGGTCGTCAACGGACAGTACACCATAATTTCAATCTTGTCCGACAGCTCATTCTCGACGTCTTTCTTGATTCGGCGCAACATGAACGGTTTTAGGATCATATGAAGCCGCGACAAATGTTCTGCAATCAGAAATATAAATTTAAATGAATTTATAGATTTAAATGAATATAGAGATTCAAAACGCACTTTCATCGATTCCCGTTTTGTTTTCGGCGTGACTCTCGATGTCCTTCGAGAACCATTCGTTGAACTCTTCGTGAGAATCGAAAAGTGTCGGCATGATGAAATGCAGCAGAGCCCACAATTCCGCCATGCTGTTCTGAATAGGTGTCCCACTCAGCAGTAGCCTGTTGCGGCAATTGAATCCAAGCAACGTCTTCCAACGCATGCTGCGAAATAATTAGGAGTAGTAAACAGTAGCGTTATTATTGCTAAATACCTGCTCGTGCTTTTTATTGCTTGCGCCTCGTCCAGTACCATGTACTGCCACTTGATTCGATTGAAATATTTCACGTCGGATATGACAATTTGGTAGCTGGTGATGACCACGTGAAAACCGGAATCCTTTGTGTGCATTCCGTCTTGATTCCAAAACTGACGCAAAATTTTGCGATCCTAAAATGAACATTAATAAATATACACAGCGAACAAAAACAAAAAAAAAGAAAAACGTTACAGTTGGATTTCCCCAATAAGGGACCACTTTAAAATAGGGCACGAACTTAGCGAACTCCTGTTGCCAATTATGAAGCGTGGACGCTGGACAAATGACAAGAAACGGGCCCCACAAATCTAAAAGTATTTTTAAAAATTATTGCCATCAGCGCGTTTCCAATTTAATACCTTGCACTTCCGATAAATGACTTAAAAACGCAATGCTTTGGACAGTCTTTCCCAAGCCCATCTCGTCAGCTAAAATGCCACTGATTCCTTGGTCGTACAAGTTAGCCAGCCAGTTCATTCCGCGCAACTGATAGGCTTTCAGAGTGCCCTTAAATAAGGACGGTTGTCCGAATTCCCCGTCGATGGTATCCAAAGCCTTATGGTCCGACTTCTCGCCATTCTTGGCGTCCACTTGAAACAATCTCGTTCGGTTCTTCTCGTTCTGAAACGCTTCCTGAGCGTTCCTTATAGCTTTGGCTTTCATTAGTTCCGAATCGTAGTCGTCGATGCTTGCCAAACGTGGATTCTTTTCCTCGTCCAATTGATTTAAAATGCGTAATTGTTCCTCGGGCGACACTTCGCCCAGTTTTTTCGACATAAAGTGCGCGTACAATTCGGTCTGAGTTATTAAAAAGTTCAACTTGCGTTGCTGCCGCTTAGCTTCCACCAGTTCGAAGTCGATCTTCCTTTGTTCCTCCGCTTCCTTTTCCAACTTTCTCCGGATTTCGCGGTCCACCCGCTTGGAGCGCTTCCAATAAGCGATATTTTCCCGCGACAGTCTCTTCATTCGCCACTGCAATTCCTTAACCGTCCTCGCGGATTGCAACTAAAAGCATTTATGAGAAATCGACGCCATAAAAGTAATGGAAACTTACGGCTTTGTTGCGGAGCACTTTTTGGCACGCCATCGCAATTTTTTTGTTTTGCAGCAGCGCTTCCTTGTGTCTATTCACTTTGGCACGTTGTTGTTTACCCACTTCCTTCTTAATCATGTTGGAGAAAGACTTCTTTCGCCGCGTAAGCATCATATCTTCCCATTTCCGCTTCGACTCTTCGTCCCTGAACTTTTTCGTTTTGTTTTTGCGCGGCGCATGATGACGAGATTGACTGCCGCTCGGCGGTTCCATTTTTATTTGCAAAGGCTCCTCGTCGAGCAACCCTTGCACGTCGAGACTGTTGTCCATTTCAACGTCTAATGGCTCTTCCTGAAATGGCTGATGCGACTCTAATTCATCAACAATGACTCGCAAATATTTCAACATTTACCTGCGCTTCATTAATCGGATCCTGCGTCATTTGTGGTGGCTTAGTGGGTGACTCTTCTCTTTTTCTTTTCACCCCTTTGGTCACTTTCTTATTCTCAGGGTACTTATCAAAATTTGATAAAATCCCTGCACCATAATACATGTGTTGTTCAAGAACCTCCTTCTTTGTTCGAGCAGCGATTTTTTTATGCTTAATGTGGAGCTTCATAAGCATATTTAGTTCTTCACTCACACTGGTACAGTTTTGTAGCATTGTGTCTTCTAATAATATATCAGTTAACCAACTTCTCTCTAAATCACTTCTATCTAAATTAACTAAAGGACTATCAGTGGAATCATCACAATCTGAAATGCCGCATAAATAAAATACATTTATACAGTCAATCGCTTCATTCTGGGTACCTTTAATTATTTCATTATAGTCTATATTGTCTTCTTTACTGGATTCATCATCATCATCAGTGTTGGACAACAATTGGGCACAGTTTTCATAGAACACAGTCATGTCAACTGCTTGCTCGACTCTTTTTATATGCATGGGCTTGGAGCACTTTGAAGTGGATGGTTGACAGTGATCCATCTCTTTATGAGCTCCTACAAGAAGAACAATCCCGATTGCTTAAAATAAGTGGCATTAAATAATTCTTAGGGTTTATTTTCTATTTATAAAAACATAAACAAGCTTAACCTCAATTTCTCACCTTTAATTTTCCGTCCGATATTTATAACACTACATTCGTCTGCTTTAATTGAAAGACACTAATTAATTTAGTAGAAGCCGGAAGGGTTTTTTGCTTTACAATTACTAGAATTTAATTAATTTTAATATATAATTGTTAAAAATTATGATTTTTATCTTAAAATTCCCATTGATTACTTTTGCTGTCAAAATTTTGACTCTCTCAGTTCTCAAAAAAAGAGCGTAGTTAAGGCGCGAACTTCAAATAATTCTCAAATTTTGGGCATTTTTGAGAAATTACTCTGAGAAAAAATAAGTACTTAGTTTCAAATATCAAAAAAAGTCTATGTCACAACAAGAAATAAAAATCAAGTAAGTGCCAACAAATAACAATTATTATGCGTTATTTTATTGTAAATGCATCTTTCTGGTACATTAACATTTTAACAGATAAATGATTATTTATTGTATTAATAGTCAATAAGTGTTCCAAGCGATTATGTGCTGAAACACATTTAGGCAGTGCTATACGGTACAGAATCTTACACTTTTATTTTAGTTCAAATTTCTTATTTGTTTCTCATGTGTTTTTCTTTACTAAACATTTAGTTTGCAATTAACGTATGTTGCATATTTATAGGTCAGTAGTATATTTATTTTTAAACTTTGTGGTAGAGTCCAGGAAGCTTTGGTAATTTTGCTAAAATTAGTAAAAACTGATGCGCTTTTAAAACTGCAGAAACAAATGAAAGTTGAGCAAACTAACTGCAAAAACAAATTCAAATTTCAAGTATTAAAATCAAATTTAATATTGGTTTTCGAACTTCCTACATGTACTTTTTTAGTCAAAGTCTGAGAGCTAATAAAGCTTGTCAATTCATTTAGTTCCAATGATTATAATTATTAAAAAACAAATCAAACTGAAAATGTGTAATTATTTTCTTTTAAAAGATAAAAGAAAGCTTTTTCTAAATAAGTACAATAAGTCTATTGCAAGAGATTAAAATAAAATTTAGAGAAATGATAATTAATCGAAGATTTTAATAAGTAAATCAAAACTTATATCTGGAAGACCTTATTCACAAAGTAACAATTGAAAAATGTTACCTAGTTGTTACTCCTTGAAACTTAAATATTCAGTTGTTCTTAGTTTATACAATACATCGATTTTCGAATTTCTGATTTCAGTTATTTGAGTCGCTTTGTTTCTTATAAACAATTTCGTTTATAGTTTCTAAAAATCTTCCACAATAATTCATTACAAACAATCAGAGATGTTAATTACCGCACTTAAGACTTATGTTTATGTTCATTTTTAATGACAATTATAAATTATAAGTATTTAATAACAATCATATAAGAAAATACATTGAGGATTGAGCAAAGTATTTTTCCAATCAAGTTTTGATACATCCATAGTATAATTTTTATATAGAAAAAATATTCCTACAATTTCCACAGGAAAATTAATTAACCTAATTAATAAATTTTTAAATATCATCTAACAATATATGAAACGAATTTCAATTATCCAGTATGTTATTCTTGCTCATTATTATTTTTGGTGTCTATATACTTTACGCTTGTTTCTAACGAATACAAATAGCTACCTATTCGTGAATATTAATTATTCATTTGTTAATACAATTTAATTAATTTTAGTAGGATCGTTGGCTAGTGCATTGTGTCGTGTTTATTGTGTGCAACGCACTTATACTTCAATATGTAGTCCAATAATAAATTAATCTCGCCGCTTTTTTATGCGTCAAATTAAAATGACCTGCTGATTAAATGCTTTTCGAAATGAGTAATAAAGCCACTTTTACGGTATAACACTGCCCATTGTCGTCCATTCTAATCTAAACTAACATAATAATGACAGTGTTAATTTTTATCGTCGACTGATTTTTTGCAGGAGCCCACATTAAATGTTAGTGACGCCGTTTTTTCGCGGCAAAATTCTGGAATTAATTGTGGCCGGAATTACGCATATTAGCCGACGAAGCGACTCAGTCTCTAAATGCTATTCATGTGCCTTCTAAAGGTTTTTCTCCAATAAAACGCAATCAAACGAAAGAAAGCTCCCGCAAACGATTCAATCTGGTGAATTCTTGTTGAGCGCACTACGAATCTTTGCTCAGTTTTATTCATTTTCTTCTATTCATTACATAACAATATGCATTATTGGAAACAGTAATCAATAACTGTTTTTTATTTCTGCTTGTCTTTAATACTTTAATCATTGTTTTATATTGGTATAATTAGATTTGTTTATAATAAGTTATTTATCTTGTTGTTATACGTTTCTCTTAAGATCAGTTGTTCTTACTTTCTTACACGGTTTTCATTATTATTATTATCATTAATATTGAGTCTAAGTTTCTGGCATTTTCTTTATATATATATATATTTGTGTGTACATATATATGTCATGTATAATAAGAATAACTTCGTCGGGTAATTATTTTATTCGATAATTCACATATCAATAATAAGTGTGTGATTGAGCGGAATCACACTGTGGAAGATTGAGTGTTATGTGGAAAGTAGAAGATGCCCCACGTAGGTCTGTCTCGGGATGAGCGCAGGATTATTCAGTCCGCGGACGACCGCATCTTCGATCCTGGCCTCAAACGTTCCCCGTTTGAAGTGCCTCGGCTGGGCCTCTGCCCCCACGAAACCGCATTTGCATCTTTAGCGCGTAAAACAAAATAGACATTCTGTAAAACTTTAATTAATTCTTATTCTTACTGAGTTACTTTATTCGTGTGTTTTAATTTGGCATTTATTTGATTGAATGTCTCTAATATACTTTTACGTGGATTATTATTGTTATCATTATTATTATTAGTATTAGTATTGTCCCTTGGAGATGAATATTCGGTAAGAGTTTTTTTTTCGATTTTGGCCACTATTTTTAAGAGTGCACGTGAAGGAAGAGAAGAGGATCCATTGCCGTATCACAAACTTGACTTTTGTGCCGGTTCGCAAAAGAATTGTCTTTTTGTTTTGTTTAGTTCCCTTATTTGTATTTGTTTCTTAAAAAGTTCGTTCGTTTCGCTTGGAAGCCTTTAGATTATTATTTTGTTTTTGTGTTTTCAATTACGGCAACGTAAGTCAATTCGAATCTCATACGCATATCACTCTACTTGCCGCGATAGATCTCGATGATTCGATCCTGGTCGACGTACTCGAAAATGTGCGGAGCGTCCATCAGGATCCCGACGGTGCCGGCCGTTGTCACGATGAAGAACATGTACAGTTGCAGCCTATCAATCACCATTGCCACATACTTCCAGTCCTCCCGCGTCTGCAAAGATTGTTAAGCTGTCAATGAAGCCATCTACTTTTCACTTTTGGCTCACCTGGATGTAGAGGTCTTCGTTGCGCAAATGTTCCGCTATGAACTCGACCGCTTCCGTCGCTTTGGAAGCTTCCGGCGATAACAGAATGGAATCGGAGCTTTCGCTTTCCCTTCGACAGCTCTCCGCACCGACTCCGATGTCCGTGTTCAGTTTGCGATTGATCTTGCAATTCGGATGATGCAGGTCGGACAATTCCATGACTTCCACTTTACTTTGAGATTCGATGGAGCTGCAAGTGTGCGATAGCAATAAATTGCGCCAAGGATATTGCGCCAATACCTGATGTGTTTCGGAATGTCTGCGGGTGAGCCGTAAGGATGAGGAGGCACGCCCATTCCAGGCATTTCCATCATCCATCGAAGACGAGTCTTCCTTGGCCGCTTCATGAGCAACATTGCTGGCAGATAGTTGAGAAACACGGATCTTATCCATGAGGGCATTCTGGAAAGCATCAGACGTAACGTGAGCGTCACACAAGCCTTTTATCACATTTTACGTTTTTCTTAATGTCATATCCTATCTATTCTAAAAATATAGTGTGAAGGCGCCGGTCATCAACGGGATTTATATGCACAATTGGACTGTGTTAAAAAATGATTTTTTTTAAGGTGCGTGCTGAAAGTATTGTTCCTTATGATAAAAAATAAATCCTTTTGAAAGTTTGAGCTCTTAATATCAATATTTAGAGGTGCCTCATAGCGATTTTTGAATTCCGTTATAAATAATATAGGAAAATATTTTTTTCTTGTTCGGAATTCTGTAGCTCAATAATATAAGAACGGATATAAATGTTAAATGTAGAAAATTAGATGCTCTATAAGAAAGGTCTCTTATCATTTTTTGATAAGTCAACTCTTTCGAAAGTTATTCATGATTAAATATGAATTTACCGTAAAATTCATGATTTCCTACTTTTTCAGCGGAATTTTTATTTTTTCCGTGACCTATTATATTTTTGAGTTTCATTTTCTTCAAATTAACAGTTTTAAAGTATTTGAAATGTTTTTTGTTAGGGTTTAATTTGCTTATAATTTATAAAGAAACGATTTCGTTGTTCTATGATTACAATCCCTTTATATAAGTTCGAATGCGCTCTGCGCTTTAAAATTAAGAAGGGTACGAAAAAATGAGAATAATGTGAAAAGTGTGACATACCTATGCGTCCTGGGCCCTCGGAAATTCCAGTTAATAATTACGACGGTAACAAGGATACTAACAGTGTTCATGATGAATGTAAAGAGGAGGTATTTGGCGATGAGAGGTAATACGAGCGAGGTCGGCGGCAGGATTTTCGAGACGAGCAACAGGAACACCACCAGCGACAGCAAAATGCTTATACCAAGCGTCACCTTCTCGCCGGCTTCTGCCGGCAAATAAAAGACTAGGACGCAGAGGAATGAGATCAGCACGGTTGGAAGTATTAAATTGACGGTATAAAACAGAGTCTTCCGGCGGATGATGATGTAGAAGGTGATGTCCGTCTCGGTCGGATGGTTGCCCTCGTAAATGTTGAGGTAGGCTGGCACTTCGATGATATCCCACGTTCCCGACTTCCAGTAGTCCGACAGGTCGACGAAGTTCTTATTATTGTACAACGCGAGCGACACTTGGTCGCCGTTAAATGTCCACGAGCCGAACTTCATGATGCACGTTTGCTGATCGAACGGGAAATAAGTCACATCTATCGTGCACGAGCTCTGATAAATCGCCGGCGGTACCCATAACACCTCACCGTTCGGATAGATAAGCACGTTCGATTTGTATCGAACTTCGTAATTGCCGTCGGCACTGCAAAGGGACTCTCGTTAAATATGGCGTCTGAGGCCGATAAGTGTATGGAAAAGGGCGCGAAAAACTCACTTGTTAAAGAGTACTATGTCGGGTTTCCACACTTTATCGGGGGGCAACCTTAACACTGCGATGCCACCGTAGTCGGCCTCGTCCCATTGCAACTGATAGTCGTTCCACACCTAAAAGCTCTCGTTATAGGCAAAAGATATAGTCGCAATGGTACCGCACTTACCAACCGCAACCAAACGTTGGATTTCATTATTTGATTTTTCTCGTTCTGAAAGGAAAACGTCTCGTTAGACTTCGCAAACTACCCATGTATGAGTATGCAAACATACCACGTTAATGAGCTGAACGAACGCCAATCCGAACCGCACATCAACTTTCTCGGTCATGTTTTGCACGGGCCGAATTAATTTATTGTAACCCCTGAAAAGATCACGAACTAGTCGTTCCTCATCTTCGGAGCAATTGCCTGAAAATACAAACATCCCTCAATAAGAATTGAAAAGTCTGGTATTGCAGGGAACACGAGGAAACCTTAAATGAATATTATTTTTTGCTTGAGGGAGCAAATAATAACGAAATATTTTTATCACTTTCCTATGATAAGTCTTTGTTCCGTGCTCGGAGGGGAGGGGCGGTGTTTACATGCTACCAGCATGGTAGTGGGTGTGTCGGTGGACTTACCTTCGGCGAAGAAGCCAACGATGACCATCGCGGACAGCAGAGCCGCTGCCGATGCTTTCCACATTGCGAGCGATTCACTCTCCGGAGTGGCTGGCTATTAGAGGGCTATCATCGGGGACGGGAACTGATGATCATGTCCATCGCTCGGTCCGACACGAGAGCGCGGCGCCCGCCGCCGTCAGACGTCCCGCGACGCCACCAACGTCTCCGCAGCGTCCGCTACTTTCCCGCGAGGACATTCTGCACTGTAAACACCATGTCCTTGTCGCTTTTCGCACTAAATGGGCCATACACACACCCTCGTCGCCATACTGCGAGAGACAGCGTGCAAAGAAGTGCGACACCACCCCCTCGGACGTAATTATCGCGGCGGTGTCTAGATGGCAGTCGCCAAATACGGCGCAGAATCATCTGCTCTCGCCAATGATCCTTGCTATATCCGCCTTGTTATCGACCGACGACCAGGACGAGGACGCGTGCGTCGCGACGACGTCAGGCAGTGGCGTCGCAGCAGCCCCCACAGTCATATGCCATATGCTGAGTGCTTTTCTTATGCTGCGAGCACCGCACTGCCTGTCTTCCTCTGTATTCTCTACATGAAAACGTTTTTCAACCCTCCCAAGCAATATGGAAAGCGCTCGCTGCCTAATAACGCTGTAAGCCCCCCATCATATATGTAGATATATGCGTTTGAGGAAAGGCAGGAAAAATGTGCGCATATGATCCCCTGCACTGTATAACGGGATTAGCCATAATCGAATTAGGGCCATATTGATTAATTGGCGGCGAAAGTGGCGAAGAAAGGAAAAGTTTCGTCAGCCGCAGGATGCGCAACGATCGAGGAGAATTGCGAGCGCATCGAGCTCTCGTTACGATAAGAAAAAGTAGCCAACAAAATTTGCGGCGGGAGAAGTTCGGGAGCAAGAAGGGTTTCAGGATTGTTCTTTCGTTCGATCAATATATAGCTCATATACGTCGCACGTGTCATTATATTTAATTTATATATTCAATTAACAAAGTACAATCCATTGTGACACAATATTACAACAATTTCGGTAGAAAACAAAGTTGTCGCAATTGAGAGTGAGCGATCCAGATTCAGCTCAACGCCGTTTTTTTTTTATTTTGTTCCTATTTTGTTCTATTTCTCTTATGAATATTGTTAGTATTACAGCATATAGGTTTCTGTCTTTTCTGTTACAAGTTCTGGCTGATGAGTTTGATCGCGAGCGACCATAATGGATTGTCATAGTTTCTTTTTATGTGTAGGTATAGTACAGAGTAAACCCAGTCACTGCGTCTCATCTTCAATTATAATAATTGCTTGTGTAAAATAATGATTTGCTTGCATCAGATGCGCATTATTTCATCGTTAACAGATTTTTGTTTTACATAATAATTCATATATTACTCTCCGTTCATTGGTTTGCTTGCTTATAGTTTTGCGTAATAGTTTGTTTACGTGTGTATTTGTGTTTCAATTTGCGTGTGTATGTGTATTTGTGTGTGTTTTTGTGATGGTGTGTGTTTTAGAATGTGTATTTCCGTGTATGTGTTTGTGTGTATTTGAGTGTGTGTCTGATGTGGGCATATTTGGGGAGGATTCATTCGTATCGTAACAATGAAATGCGAGATTTTATAATTTATTTATTATTACTATTTAATATGTATATCATAGAAGTTAGAGTTTTTTTTTGTTTGTTTCTGAATCGAATCAATCGCGACACGAAGGCGGTTGAAGAGCGGCAAAGACGAGGTGAATGATGCACGGCCGCCCCGCAAGGACCTTCGATTTCCACTTCAAGTCCCCTCGCGAACTCACAATACAATTGCATAATTTTTCGTTAAGAGAGATAGATGACTTTTTCGTTTTAGTTTCTTTGCTTTTTAACACCGTCGCCACCGAGAGTGTACCTGCGCTTGGCATCGCGTACAGTCTTCGTACGCACCTGCTAGCTAAAAATGATTCGTGTAATGGTCTGTAACTACATAGATATATTACGGGGCGAAGCGTCTCCCTCGAATATACCCCAGGGCCAAGATCTTGACCATTGAAGCGAGACGACCCGTGTCGTAATACTCGGATAGAATGGATATTCGCAATTTATTAATTAGATGTAATGTGAAGACTAGGAATAATGAGAATTATAGCCCTAATTTCGGTCAACAAGATATTGTCTTGCATGACAGTGGAAGAACGTTACCGATGTATGTATATAATTGTATAATTATTTTTGTGTGTGTGTGTGTAACTGATAACAATTATGGATTTCTTTTTCTTATTCATACAAGGTGTTCGAATCGACGTGTGCTCGTTTGAAGGCTGGTCACTGCATCGACTCCCAAACTAATTAAACGTTTTTATTTTTTATACATTTTTTTGTTTTCGATTCGGCGTTTCATATATTATTAATACTTATTTATATAAATATACTTTTTGAGCAACTTCCATATATTCATATTTGTTATTAATATTTTACAACATTGGGAATCGATCATTTGAGCATGAACTTGTACAACAACCAGCGTCAGTAGCAAACGTCAGGCTGATGATGATCACGATGATTTTGACGCGTTAATTAATCGCTCGCCGCCTCGCCAGTTATCATTATAAACTACATATACATATATATTATATATATATGGTGAAGAAATATGCGAACTTCTATGCCCGATATGCACTTGACACGTGTCATCGTCATCATCATCAGCATCGCGGTGGTTTGGCGGGATCCCGGTGCAGCGGCGGAAATGCGTCGCGGAAAAACAACAAACGAAATCATTTGCACGATTCGGATCCATGAACCGTGTGCACCGGGACACTTTTATCCGTTTGTTTGTTGTCGCAATTGGATTTTCATTATTTACGGTCCACGTCGTTCCGCCTTGTTCGATGACATTCAGCAAAGCACACACGAAAATAACAATCGAGGACCCTTTCGGAAGAATCGTCAATTCGAAAGGATATGTTAGAATTTTCCGTTATAAAGCCAGCCACGCTCTAATTAGACTATATACAGGATATAATATGTAAAGATAAATCGACAGATGACGTTCTACTTAGCATGCTAGACAGAAAAAATATATTATAAGTAACAATAATTAAAAACGAACGAAAAGGAAAGAGTGATAAAGCAGCGTCAGCTTAAGCCGCGGCTGCAGCACCCGAAAAACTTGATAGTAATTACTTTGCTCACTTGCATCCTTCTCGCTGGCAAAATCGCATATTTTCATTTTTAAATTTTTTTGTTTCGTTTTTTTCTTTTTCATATAACAATACTTTTTTGTTTGGATTTTTCTCCGCTTAAATAAATGACTTTGATGAGAAATGTGTAGGTTCCGATCGATGGGGACGTCAAATAATTGGTATCCCACGTTTAAAAATTTGTTCAAGAGCTACGAGAAAAATATACGCATGTTTGTTACAAGATCTACGTACACGTCGTTTGTTCAAATATATAAAACGGCATTAACAATTTGTTAATTAACAATGCGTAGCTGCGGAGCCACGGACCATCGCCAAGAAACATTTAATAGGTCGTGGACTCTTCGCTAAGCATACAAAAATCATTAGGTTGGATCGTTAGATTCATATTTATAAATTGACGACACGCGAACGCTGCTTCTCGAGCAGCAGCCCGGCGCCTTCGCACGCAGGTACCTGCTGTTAGTTAGCCCTAGAGTCCCTATATGGATAGAGTACCGCCATGGTCGGCCATTTTGGGGCCAAAACATAACGAAAAATTAAAAATAAGATTTGCCATTGAACAATATCATGAAAAATACTAATAAAATTAAATTTTATGAAACAAAAAATACCAAAGGATATACATTTTGCATGCAATAGATGAATTTCATATGTCAAATTTGTCAGGGAGCCGCCATTTTGGGGCCGTTGACGGTACTCTATGAATACAGGGACTCTAGGGTGATGGTATGCTTGGTGCCCTCTTATGTCTGTTTGCTACAATGTGACGCGGCCAGCACAGCGGCTTCATGGTAAACGCTTTGAACGTGCAAATGGCGTTACGGGGATCACAGTGTTGCCGCATTCTCCCAACACATTAATTTTATGTCAGGACATAATAAAAATGTAACCATATAATTTTATGCACTGACATAATAAAAAAGAAATGAATTAAAATTTTGTTGGTAC
>JARJDY010021161.1:0-15766 GCA_030264615.1 Cypha longicornis
ACGTTTGTCTCCTCCTTCAAGCGAGAAGAGAACAATGAGTTTCCTTCACTTAACGATCAATTTTCAGCGGGCAGCATCCGCCGGCGGCCGGCGAAATAATTTTCCAGCCCTATTTATATATGTATGCGTTGTGGTTTGCTCGCTAATCGTAGTTTTATCGATTGCGAAGAGCGGCAAGGGTGGAGAGGAACGCAAGACAATTGAAATCCGAGCTAAGTGTGTTTTTTTTTGATCCGGTGTGCCCTGCGTATATTTGCGTACGGCACGGGAAAATCCAATTAGGTATTCGACAACAATGTTCTCCAACGAAAGAGCCGCCTTTACCTACGAATTTTCAATTGGGTACTGTATATGCACCATACGCAGCAATTAATTACTTTCTCCGCGTTTTATCTGGCGCAAAAACAAAACATTGCGTGCAAATATTTATAGACGTGCAGGTGTACAGGGTGTACTTGCACCCTTTCTTTAACATCAACATATGCACATATAGAAATACTAAGAGCTACGGCACATGCGCAGTGACACATTCTGTGCGTTACAAATTACTTTTTGAAGTTAGATAACCTACTCTATTTAGCTTTATACTGCTTCTATTTAATATGCATACATTTGAATATTGAGTTGAGCAATCATATCTAGTAATGGCTTTATTGATTCGCGCAATTCATAAACGCCATCAGAGAGCCGACGCTTGTAAATCCGGACGCTCGCATTAATTAATCACGTCGCAGCAAACAGCAAAGAGGCATGAAATTAATTGATGTCCTGCAACAAGAAGCCGCGCACACTGAGCGGTTTACTTAATTAATTAAAAAAATTAATTAAGCAATTACGGCCAATTTGATATGTAATGTAATACGGCCGAGTTACATGCAAAACGTAGATAGGTAGTAGGTAGGTACGAAACGAATTGTCGCGTTCTTTTTGCGAAAAACAATGGCGGGACAAAAGTTCAATAATCGTGCCCGCGGGCGTCATGTAGATACTCGACTCGACATCCTTCCATGCCCCGTGACATTTTTCAATAAAGAATCACCTCGCGTCGAAAACAATAAAAGTCCAGGCTTGTTTGTTATCCCTCGTTCGTGCGTCTAAAGGGAAGAAACATTCAAAAAGCGGATATAAATCAATAGCGTTCGGAGGTATGCGACATAATCGCACATAGTTTAATATTGCGAAGGAAGTAAATTAAGTGTAGATTTCTCGGAGCGTGATGATGAGGAATGTTGTTGACTGAAGATCAAGGGGATTCTTTGCCTTTATTATTTATTTCGGGGGGTGGAGCGGCGAAATTAAGACGAGGCGATTGAAATTTTTAAAATTTATTATTTAATAAAGTTCTTTGGTTTTGATGCGTTCATCGATAAAGTTCTCTATAGCAATTAATTAATCATAATAATAGTTACACTAATATTAATTATAATCATAATAATAAATTCGAATAAATTAATTGTAGGATATTACCATTATTCATAGTAAGTATGTATATATAATATAATATATATATATACTCGTATGAGTGAAGTGACAAGTCGAAAACACATTTTATGTGTATATTAGTACATATGTAGTCGTAATGACGTCATTAACACTTTCATACATACAATTAGTTTATGTCTGTAGAGTAAATGGGAATATATAAAATATGTATGCATCAAATCATATGTATGTATACCTATATAATCGAATGCTTTCCATGTATGGTTAAGATTAATTAATTAGGTAAAAACGCAATCGAAAAAATGGCCAATGAGAAAGCAATCAGTTCAATATACGAGGACACCATGTATGCAGTAAGTAATGATGTGACTAGCTATCTGTGTATGTATTTGTATGTTTCTGTATATGTACGAGTATTTGTATGTTCTGTGAATGTTTGCGTATCTTCTGTCTATGTTTGCGTATTTGTATGATTTTATGCATGTGTGTGTGTTTGCGTCTGTGTTTTGTGTGTAAGTGGCTTGTGTGTATGTGTGTGTGTGTGTACCTATACCTACACGGCATGGTGCGCCTCTATATCATCGTTACAATTCTAATTACGGCATAGTATAATGAATCGATAATAATTAAGCTTTGAAATCATCTCGCAGCTTAGACAGTCGCTGCGAAGATGAGCAAAACGATTCCCTTTTGTTGCCTGCACAGAGGAATAAAACGACTTATGTAGTTAATTAGGTAACTAGTAATTACACCGTTGGTCTCTAATATTCATCAGTAAATAACAGTTATTAATTCTATAATACTTGTGTATGCACCAGTTTCAATAACGTGCGCACGGCGTCGATTAATGAATTAATTGGCGGACGGCGCGAATTTGAACATACGCGAGCGAGCGATTAATTAGTCGATCAATCGAGCCGATGCGATTTATCGAAACATAAGTAGTAATATACATTCATCCTTAACATATTTATGTATATTACGCACGGTAAAGAGGGAAAACAATCATTAGTGTTAATATTGTCGAGTAGGTAATGAATAACGCGCGAATATATTTTATATATGTATATCTATATAGAACTCTTGTCAATTTTTTATTCTCCTGTCCAAAGAAAATCACATTCGGTAGTATTGGCTGTATACAGGGTAATCCATTGTAATTGGTCGTCCTGCCTTATTAATTTAGAGCATCTCTATAAACCTGTACAAGTCCATCTCGCGAAATATACATACAGAACTATAATATATAATACATATGCATCTATTGTGTATTTGAAGGGTGTTCGATGCTTGTGTATGCGGGAAAAAGTAAAGATTTCGGGGATGATGGGCAAAAATGCGATCGATTCGAATATATATATAGTGTGTAAATTGAATGTGTACGAGCGAACAGGGCGAAATGTAGGATACGTGCCTAATGCAATCGATTCATTAATTATATGACTCTTTCTTACCAAAGTTCAAAGTTTAAGAAGAAATCACATGTATATTTTTGGAATAGTAATTAATTTGGCGGGAAATTATTAGTGTAACGCATAATTTTACGTAGGTTCATAATGTACATATTAATTAATATGGTTTTTAGGTTTTTTAAAGTACTCAATAGTATTTCAAGTTATAGAATACATATATATATAAATACTAAACATACAGGTCGTTCGGGGGACACAACGAGTGTCATACCTCGAACGGCCTGTATATTATATAAATATATACAAATGTGTGTGTGTGTGTGTAAATATCTATTTTCATTTATTTTATTTATATGTATATTTATAGTATTTATTTATATATTAACATTTATAATCTTACATTAATAATAATTAATGAATAATTATTATTATTAGAATGATGAACTGTTATTTTATACGTTGAATTATCAGCTATATCACAATTTACACTACACATCATCCTTACTGGGTAAATATTGAAACACAACGTAATCGTCGATGTTTGGAAAATATATATTTATATATATATATATATATATATATAGGAGAAGAAGAGAGTTGCTGTATTTTATTGTAGGTACAGTTACTGTTCGCGAATGATCGCGGACTATTGGAGGGTGACCTTTCCGTGTACTCGCATCGTGTTCGTGTCATCTGAATATGAGAAGAAGAAGAAGAAGAAGATTGCTGGTTACCAAGACCAACTAGCGAGTACCTCCTATCCATGCTCCTACGAGAACAGGATAGTTGATAATGCAGTAGTTTATACATTTGTTTACCGTACTTAAAGGCTATTGACTGAACTATTTTGGGGTGTTTGTTTGCTGTTTGGCGGAAACGGAATAGATCGGAATAGATGATTGCAAATGTGTGTGTGTGTGTCTGATGCATGTACGTGTGTGTGTGTATGTCGGTACCTACAGTGTGTAATACTTTTAGCACATCGTTAAATTTTGCTTAAGTTCTGTTGGTTCTAATTGGAGCGCTAATGCCTTTTGGTTGCTTGCTTGGTGTATTATAGGCTACAGATTTGGGTATAGAGTTAGGGGTTTTCTACAGTTACAGGCTGAGGGGGCGAGGGGGTGATCAGAAAAGAAATGATATCGTAACAATTCGAAATCCACATATTCATCTCTAGACGCTAGATCTCATTACTTTTTTTTGGGTTTTGTATTTTTTTTTTGTTAATTATTTGGTTTTTGGTATTCTTTTGCAACGGTCGCGGAATAAGAATGAACCCAACGGGAAGGCAGCTTGATGTGATATGTGGTCTAGAAAGAAGCCTCCACTAGATAAGTACCATCCATGCCGCCACCCGTTTGATTACTTTGCGCCGCAGATGCGGCCGGCATATACTTGCCACAAGCTTGCTGGTATCTGCGTGGGCAGCATCTCCCGCAGCAGGACTGCAGCAGTCCGATCGAGACGGCCGAATGGGCCGGGCTGGCCAGCGGCGACGGCGACCCTGGACGCTTGGGGTGGCCGTTGTAGGGGACCTCCAGCTCGACGAACTCGCGGTCCGTCGTCTTCTCGAGGCACCGCAGCAGATGGTGGTGCTGCAGCTCGAAGATGTCTTCCTCGCGGCAGTTGTCGTCCAGCTCGATGCCGGACTCTTGCGCTGCCAGCCGCGCTTCGGCCGCTTTCTTCTTGCTGACGAACGCCGCTCCCGACGAAGCTTTCGCTATCCGTATGCGAGCCAAGCGAGCTTTCTGCACAAAAGAAAGGGGAAGGGGGACAATAGGAAAAGTGGAATAACTTCTTTCTCAGAGAACGTACTCTTTGGGCTTTTCTCTTATCCGCGCGTTGATTTTGATGGTATATTCGACTGAAGTTGGATACGATGACGGGTACTGGTAGGGCAATCACCAGGACACCACTGAGGGAGCACACGCCGCCGACGATCTTACCAGCTATAGTAGCCGGTACCATGTCGCCGTATCTGAAAATGAGGAAAGGCGAAGTGTGACACTTTTTTTCGCGGTGGTGTAGTAGCGTACCCCAAAGTGGTCATGGTTACAATCGTGTACCAGAACGCCGCTGGAATTGATGTGAAATTGGTATCTTGCACGTTCTTCTCGGCGTAAAACATGACGGTGGCGAAAATGATGATGGCCATGGCCAGGGAGAAAACTAGGAAGCCAAGTTCGGAAGCGCAAGACTTGAGGGTATAACCGAGAATGCGGAGTCCCTGCGAGTGACGTGAAAACTTGAAGATCCTGAACACGCGAAACACTCTGAGAGTTACGAAAGCGCCGGACACATCGTCATTGTCCTTAATGCCCAGACCGATATAGTAGGGCAATATCGCGACCACGTCTATGATACTCATCACGCTCCGCACAAACTTGTAACGACTGGGGGCGGCGAACAATCGCAGCAAGTATTCCGCAGTGAAGATCATCACACATGCAGTGTCCAAACAGAAAAACACTATCTTGTAGCGTTCGCCGCACGGAAGCGCGCCGGCCCTACCGGGCCTCGTGCCGCACGGCACTGTCTCGACCACATTGGCCATCACGGAGACCGCGATGAAGAAGCCCGTGACGTAGTAGAAGACGAGCGCGGCCGTCGACGTGTGCGGGTTCTCGAAGGCGCGCCACATCTTCTGCCTGATGTTGGTGAGCTGCTGCAGGTTGTGCTCCCCGTTCTCCGACAGCTTATCGTCCATGAGACGCTCCGCATTCTCGCGCTTCCGGTCTCTGTAGTCCTCGTAGCAGCAGTCGCCGATTACGTCCGGCAGTATTCCGAAGAAGGCGAGCTCTTCGTCGTAGCTAGTGAGGCACTCATGCTTCGGATAATGTAGCTTACCTGTACGATAGTAATTGAGAATGTGTCTGAATATGTCTGGGTCGCGATCGAAGAAGTACTCTTTGAGCTCTTCGTCGTAAAAGAATTCGCGCTCGTTCGAGCCCAGGAGCGTGTCCGGGTACTTCTCGAGCGTGTTCCGCCAGGTCTCGAACCGACGGCCGGACACGTTGATCAGCAGTTTCTCGTCGTCCGTCTTTCGGCGATCCTTCGGAATCGGGGGCGGCGGAAGCGGATGGGTGGCGATGGGCACCCAGCCGATGGCCGCCGCCCGGGCAAATGGCAGCCAAGCGGCGACCGAGGCCATACTGTGCGGAGGAATGTTCGCACTTTCCCAGCTCTACAACATCACACTATTCTGCAGCACTCCAGCACGGCCGCCCGCTGCTGCTGCTCCTTGTCCTTGTCCTTGTCGTCGTTATCCTGCACCTGATCTGGCATAATCAACAGCAAGTACGCGAGTGCGCTCTTATAACGGTCGCGTGCACCACCATCGTAGCGTTTCCACACTGCGGACGAGATGCGTAAAAAGGGATGGGGAGTCGGGAAATTCGCCTACGCCAGCGCCGCCATGTGCGGCATCGTCTGCGCGCCTGCTTCGGGAAAGCAGGGAAATTAAGAAACTCGCCAGCTGCCGCTGCAGCTCAGCTCTATATATTATCTGTGGCCTGCTGGCAACTCGTGCAGAGCCTCAACTTACTTCGGCAATCGCTCATCAGCGCGGATTCATTTCCCTGGCACTGAGACCACTTTTCGCAAACACACAAGCCCAGCAGCCTAACTGCCGAAAAAAAGCTAAATACCCTTAATTAATTGGCACTCTTTTTCACAACGTTTCGCGAACAACGAGAATGCCGATCATTTTAAATATACCTACTTGTCTCGCTGCCTCTATATGCTAGCCTAAACGCGCGGATACGGTAACTATCTATTAAGTACAAGTTACGACGTGTCCAAGTCGAAATTGCTAATAGCTAATAGTTGCTAAATTTAGACTGGCGTCCAAGATTTTCCGCGCGTCCTTCCCAATCTAGCGCTCTCTCTGGATCGAGCGAAATAGCTCGGGAAAACCTCTCGACGACGCTGAGGAGCGTCCACGAGTGCGCCGCGACGCCTCGCTCTATCGATTACCGTCCAGAAATAGAACGCGCTCGAATGCGAATCTGTGACGTCTTCATTACAGCCACATCAAAACGCATTAAGCGTCAGAAATTGGAAAGTAAATGAAATGCGAGGAGAGGGCCCGAGACTAGACTGGGGTTGCCGTGGAAATCCCACCGCGGGATAGCTCCTTCAAGGGCAGGTTCATGAATTCATATCCGCGCAATACAAAAAGATGTTTTTCTTTTTCTGAATTCGGGAAACTGAGCAATTTCAATGAAACTGCATTTTTCCGTGTTTTTTTCTGTATCGCGAACACAATTACGGACTTCTACCCTTATTCAAAGGATGCATATAAAATATGTAATGAACTGGTTAAAAAAAGAAGTACTTTAAATATTTCTTTAATCAATGCTATTTTATCATCTACAGATTGTGTGTAGAATCGTGTTTAGCCACGAGTACACCTTGATGGGATATGATATTGCCATTTTTACACGTTACTATTGCACTATAAATAATAATTACACTCGCCATTTGTATCGCACGCATTATTACGCAACGGCATAATGCGTGCGTTTATTGATCGGCTTTTTGGTAAACTATTTAGCTGTTGTTGAAAAACATTGGAGATGTTCAAAGAGGCTGCCGCATGAATTAATATAGTAATTGCTCATAATTATAATAAAAAGAATAATTATAGACACAGGAATGAATTCGCTAGTTATCTGTTCTGTCTGTTCATCGCATTGAAACTACAGCGTAATCAATGTAATAAGTATCGGAAATGAGGATAAATCTACGAAAAGGGCCCAACGCTAATTTACAATTTAATTAATATTTATATATTTATACTTTCCCAAAGAGGGGTTCGACCAGACGCCAATCCTTTTCGAAATGTTCTCCCTAATTAGAATTTTAAGTATATCCAAATGAACGACTTCATAAACATAGGTCCACCTAAGGGTGCCGTTTTTAACAAAATTGTGCTCAGTCTGCGCATCATATTTCTTCATCACTCATTTACATACGAATCAATAATAATAAATATGTATTTACAAATTACTTAAATGCAATATAAGCGGTGACAGCTTTTTAGAAGAACTAATTAGAAACACTTTCGTAATTGCGTCGGCCAGTCCCCTGTTCGACTAGATTTATACAATTTATACCAACTAACTATTTATATTTTGCATAGTAACTAATCTGCTTCAATAATTAATCTTACAATTCAATATTAATAATAATAGATATTTAATGTGGAGTAAATTATTCTTAAAAAATGACTATTAAAAATCAATTGTAGCTCAATGTACCTAATCATTTGCTTAGGGAAATTAATCAATTAACTATTTTTCGGTATGATAAGAGTAAGTGGTCTTTATTTTCTCACTTGTTTCTTCTTTCTTTGAGATGTCTTCCGGTAATTAGCTAAAATGGGAAATTGTTCGTCTGCTTCACTCTAAATAAGGAATGGTTCAATTTGAATTAATGAATTTTTTTCTATAAGTAGGTAAATGGTATTAAGGCATTTTGTGACCGCTCCCCCAACAAAGTTGCCACCACATTTCAAAATTTCGCAATGTGCATTTGCGAAAAACTCGCGCAATTACAAATCCATCGCAAGTAAAAACGTAACTGTACTGAAGTAATTAGCAACCGCTTAAAGTGGATTTCTTTGATGTGCATCCCATCGAATTTGACTACGATTGTTCTACATCATTATTTCTATTCACACAATACAAATGCATATGATGTAAATCGATCCGAAAAGTGATTCTCGTTCTCGTGATTTTATAGAATTCTCATTATTATCTTCTTTAGATAAATCTTTGTTACGAAAATAAGAAAAAGTCCCTTTGAAAGTTTTGTAGATTCTTTTTTTAATATTAATAGCTTGGTTTTCATTTTTGGTACCTTATAGTCATTAATACATTAGTTATTTACAGTGTTCTTCATTTTAACGCTTTTAATTACAATATTCTAAGTGTATGGATAATTACACGAAACGAAATGGCATCCTTATTTTTTTCTATTGGTTGAGTAGGGTCGGTTCATGAAAAATTGTTTGTTTAAAGCTCCAGTGATATAAATTAGTTTTTGAATCGTAATTAAATTCCCCATTGCGGCGTCGATTGGTTTTTCATTATTATTTTCTTGTATTGTTTTTTAATAAAGGTGTATTTTTAGCTCAATAATATTTATAGCAAAACGTGCAAAAACGCTATAACTTTTAGAATAAACCTCTATTTTTCTCGTCATCTTCTTCTTCTTCTAAAATCAGCTTTTGCATTTCGCTACAAATCGTAACATGCGCGTCATTTTTTTCCCTGCGTCGCTAAGCAACCGTGTTTCCATATTGGTTTACGTGCCACCCTGTACAGTAATGAGTTTTATCACAAAAAGCAGCGAAACGTGAAAATGCGAAAATTATATTTGCGATTTTCAAAAGACAACAAAAAAATACAATGATATAAATAATAATAAAAAGGAAAAGTAAAAACTTGAACTACTTGACTAGAAATGCGTTTACTAAGTAAACTTGTACTTCTTGTTACAAACCCTTGATCAATTTATACGTCTAGATTGATGAAATCATAATATCGATAATAATAAAACAAAATACTTGAGAAACTTAAGGAGCGAACGATAAAGTAAAAAAACTCCAAAATAGTCTTTAAATAAAATAATACAAAGAACTAACAAAATAAAATGATTACTATTGCGAAGACTTTTTAGCATCAACGTGCGATTTCTCTTTGCTACAAAAACCGAAAATCAAAACGGTTTTGCGTGTTTTTTTGTGGTCTACGTGCCAGTATTGTTTGTACGTAAACCAAAAAATAAAAAACCCTTCCTCATCGGTAATGTCCCGCGCTCTAATAAATAATTTCAATAAATTAGTAAAAACTAGCGGAGATAATTTAGATATTTATAATCCTTATCGCTATTGGGGAATGCTTCAAACGGAATGTTAAAATAATATTAGTCATTATTGTTTATCCAGGGACTATTTAGTACAACTAAGAATTGTCTTGATTTGATGGCTCAGTTTAGTGGATGGTAAGTGTTTGGTTCAGGGCAATGGTGGAGGCTACACTAATCTCATCATAACTCTCTTCTTCTCAAGAAATCGAATCGCCGCTCACTTTTGTTCGCAAAACACAAAAACCGTGTTCACAGCATTAACAATTGGCGATCTCTTATGGCATGTCACAACACGTCATCCTGGTCGTCCACCTCATTGTCCAGATCCACATCCTGGTCGGGATCGTCGTGATCCATGTCCATGCCGGGGGACATCTGCTGATGCATCAGATTGGCCGCCGACTTCGGGTCCTCGTCCTTCCACTTGTCCATCGATCGTCTGCGGGCATTCATGAAGAAATTGCCCACCGTCGTCGGCTCCAATCCGAGCTGTCGCGCGATCGTCACTTGCATCTCCTTCGAGGGCCTTTTCGTTTCCTGAAAATCACCTCTAAATGAGAACACTGTCCATCGGACGGAAACTGCGAGCTCGCAATACTTTAAAAATAGCCTGAAGAGTACGTCGCTGCAGATCGGTGAAAACCAATCTGGGCTTCTTCGGGGTAGGAAGTTGCTCCTGCTGCTGACTGGCAACATCCTCTTTCCTCTTGCAGCCTAGAACAGAATCTGATTGTCAAATCAGATTAGAGGATTAAGTATCAGTGATGCTTCTGAGGAAATTAAATATGTAATAGTTATCAATATGAGAATATGATTTAGATAATGAAACTACGATTATACTATCTATATATTGCTATATATATACATGTTTGACTTACTGCCTCGTTGCGGGATCTGTGCAGCTGCGGAACAAACAAAAGTACTCGTTACTTAAAAAACCTTCACAAATATTGGTACAGGATTACATAATATGGACTGGCAAAATAACGAAGAGGTTGCGTACGAAGAGATCCTTCTTCGTATGCAACGAAAAACAGAGTTGCGCTTTGTTTTCTACTCAGTTCATAAGTAACAAACAACCTTGACATGTATTAATCGATTCTTATAGCCAGCGTGAACTGCTGGCAGTCGGGAAAATCGATGGAATTGTATGTGTGCCGAAGATAACCGCCATCGGGAAAAGCGCGCGCGTTTTTCCGGAGCGCTAAACAAACGATCCATCAACAAACGCCGCGGCTAAAGAATCTGATTAAGGGTGCGCTTTTTTATCATGCACCAACCAAGCACACCGCATTCGGGCCCTGACTGACACGGATTACGAATTTGGGCATCAGACACATCGAAAAACATACAACAGAACATCGAGATAAACTCACAAGCATGAAGAAGAGGAGGGCGGTTTTCTTCGCTTGCCGTTGACTGCCCTCACGTTTACATTGCGCATCTGGCAGTCTGCAATGAAAACAAGAGAGTAGTCAACATTGACAATAAGACATTCAAGTCACATAAATTTGCCATTGTCGCTGCTTTTCGAATTCGGCCCGCAAATGTATAGTTTGCTTGCGATCGGATCGGGCAGCGAAAGGAGGAAAAGTGGAAATTCTCTAGGCTCGTTGGCCAGGGCACAGGAGCGTAAATAAGTCGTGTCATTATGTGTATACACACGTATCTAGAACGAGGAGGGTGGCACGCGCGGGGGTGTTTAGGAGAAATTATCAGCGTAAAGTAAAAAATCAATACTTTACCTATACGTACCTAAACCGAGCGTACCGTTTCATCCAGCAATCTATTTATTAAATTGCATGTAAACCGTTTTACGGATTATAAGAATTGGAATTTTCAATTTTTTTTCAAATTTTTTTTTTGGGGAATGGTTCAAATTTGGTGCGTAAAAAGGAAGTGAACCTAGTCACTTAACAAATCAGCATGTGATAACTACATGCAACCAAGCAATGCCTTTGTAATTCCATATAGGCTGTATGCAACGATGTTATAACATCCCTTAGCTTAGAGGGTTTCTGTGCCAGTGTCTATGTTTAAGGGGGACTGCAAAGCATCATGGGAACTGGAAATGTGACGCGATATGTACTTGGGGTGCATGTAACATATAATGTACATTATGCGAAATAAATAAATTTCCACTGTTTCGTGCCGTTCACGTCACATCCTTAAACGTACCATGAGTCACTCACCATGGCCATGGTAGCGTGAATGTTACCAATTGCCACTTACAAAGTACTTTCTAGCCCAATTTCAAATTCTTTCGATGCGAGTTTAAGGATTCTTTACATATATGTATATATATATATATAGGGTCTTTGTCATTGAATGTTATTATATTAAGAGGAAGAGGAAGAAGCGTTTTTTAGGGCACCGCATTTGCTGACAATGACCGGGTGAATCATATATCTTCACATGCCCGCCGAAATCGGTATTGTTGCACGTAGTTTCCGAATGTGCAGGGCATATAATAATGCACGGAAAAGGTTGCTTGTTATTCATGACAATATACGCGTGTAGGTAAATAAGTATCTACAAAGAGAGAGAATGCGGGCTGAGTTTACCGACCTGCCAACCGGAGAGCGGACATTCTCTGGAATTCCGGCTCCTGCAGCCATTTCCACATTCGCCTGAACGTTTCCCGGCCGGATTTCAGCTTGGACCACGGTTTCGGGTTGCGCAGCAGGTCCGAGAGAGTGCCCTGAGACCTGCAGAGTACTCGCTGGGCGAATATCGCCTGCGGTATGCTGTACCGTTTCAGCTCGGCACTGATACGTTGAGCCAACTCTTTCGTGTTGATCTCCTCGACGTCCGCGGCTATCGTCGTCACGCTCAGCGAGTTCGGGGTGCTTCCTTTGGACGGGAGCTGTTGTAATTGCGTTTGCGGCTGTTGCTGCTGTTGTTGTTGCGACTGCTGATGCTGCTGTTGCTGCTGCTGCGCTTGTTGCTGCGGCTGCTGTTGAAGGCTGAGCACCGGCGGCGAAGGAGAGCATTCCCTTTGGGGTGCCGCTATTTGCACTAATGTGGGTGGATGGTGTTGCAAGGTGAGTCCGTTTAGAGTCGCACCACTGAAACTGGTCACTAAGGAACTGCCCGGCGAGTTAAGGGATGCGGATGTGGGACTTAATTGCGGACTGGACAGCGACCGGCCCACGATGTCCCTCTGGTTACCGTACGGCGAGTCGTACGCGGGAGGCGACATGCTCTTCTGCGGCGACGGCAATCCGTTTTGGCTGTAAGTGCTTTGGGGACTGATGGGACTCGGCTGCTGCTGCATCCCCATACTGGGAGAGGAGTAATTGTGCGGTGGGGTCATTCCCATGTTGGGCATCGTGTACGCCGTGTTCACGTTCACCCCTAAACCTAAACCAATACCTAGTCCATTGTTCTGCATCACTGTGAAGGAGCCGGTCACGTTGCTAGCGTGGCCGTACGCGAACTTGTCGGACATCGTCGAGATCGGCGGCAAGGGCTGGAGCGGCGTCAGCGTCGCGTACGACGAGTTCGGACTGTATCCCGGCGGCGACATCCTGCCGTTCACGGAGGTGAGCGTTTGGTACGTGGGCTCCGGCTGCAGCGTCCTGAAGTCCCCGCTATCAATCATGTTCGCGACACTGACGGACGTCGGCGACAATTTGCCCGGACTGAGCAGTTCCGAGTCGCGCGAGTCCTCCTGCGGCTGCACAATCACCGACAGAGATCCATCGGCCTCCTCCTGCTTCACTAGCCGCCTCTCAACGACGGCTCGCGAGACCAACCTCATGCGGACGGTTTGCGTCTCCATGCCACCGGAAACTACCACATGCGCACCGCCGCCGCCATCGGAAGGATCGACCTGATCACCTAGTGCTTGATGCTCGATTATGTTTTCCATCATCGTGGAATAGATCACTTTCGACGGCACTCACTGACTCCAGGTGCCCGAGGTGCGGTCAAGAAGCGACGCCTCGCGAACGAGACCTTCATGATAATAGAGAGGGCTAGCGTGTATCACTGCGTCGCGACGCATTTGCCACCGACTGCGGACGCCATGGCACGCACTTTGTTTATAACGACGACGACTGGCGTCGCGGATTCGCTCGCTCGTTCGAACGAACCGCCGTCCGACTCGCTGACCATATTTCACGCACCGCCACGACCGCAGCTAAGAATCTTTCTTATTTGTAAGTTACGTCGTACGCGGTGGGTTACTCGCTTACTTTTCCATCATCCCTTCGGTTCGGTTTCGATTGTGTGTTCAAGAAAACTTAACTAGCAGCCGGTCGATACTGAATTGAATATAAGGGAGCGCGCGTCGCCAGGTGGTTCTGCGCGTGCGACCCCTCGTGCTGCGCTTTACACCCCTTATCAAACAGCTGCCATGGCTTCTTGCATTTCGATTCCATACAGCACGGTCTGGATGGGTAACAACGTACTTACAAAGCGTACGCGTAATATGCACCTACACTCTAATCACTCTTTGTGTGTATTCGCAATTGATGTGTGGGTTACCTGCGAGCGACGAACGACACGTGAACCGCACATCGGACCCCCAGCTATCACGATGTCGCGAACACCTTTGTTTACATTCAAACTGGCGCACCGTGACAATACGAAATAAAACAGATCGCACCACTGACTGGAATCAGCCAGTTTGATGACTATTTCGTCGCGGAACTTTTAGGGGCTCGGACAATTTCCTCGCGAAACGCCGACGAAAACAAGTGAGGAAATTCGATCGGTTTACGCTTGTCCTCGTGGTATGGTATCATGCAAATAGCGACTGGCCACTGGATAGCACAGACGCGAGCCTTCTCACGTGATTCGCACAGCATTTCATCCCTCTTCGTAAACTTGCGGGTCGGAAAAGGATGTAAGGGACGTTATCGATTATTTTCCACGACGACGGCGCACCCTTTGTGAGTGAACGGCGAAGTAGCAAGCGGCAAAAAGGGAAGGAGTAGAGGACCTTGCATAATCAAAGCTCCAAAACTGAAAGACTTTACACACTTTCATTGTATGTTGTAAAAAATTGCTAGTCGAAATTTGCACTTTGGATTCTTTTTAGTAGCAAAAAACGCATTGAGCGTTAAAGTTAATAATGGATATCAAAATAAAACTTTTTTTGACTTTTTTAATCATGGATTTTCAAATCTCTTTAATTTATGCCCTTTTATCTTTATCGCGATGTTGAGCTATCACAAAAAGTAATAAAAAATTTCGACTTAAAATGTTTATTGAGATACGAAAGTTTAATTCTAATTTGAACCCAAAAAGTGGTGATCTAGATGTGCCTCCTAAAGCTCGGATGGTTTTGGGGGTATATTACCCCAAATTCATTATAATGTTTATTTAAACATAAGTTTTTTTAGCGGCGAAAGTTTAACAAACTTTTAGCTGTATTTTTATTTTATTTGATTTTTTTTTAATAAAGCTGATGTATTCGGACAGTCCTTTTCCCTACAAATCTAAATATATAACATTTGCCTAACTTCGTTCACAAAACAATAGAGTAAAATAAGTAAGAAAATCGTTTATTGAATTTTGACCGAGCGTTAAAGTCTCCATGCGTTTCTTATGGAGCAACCCCAAGAAACGTAAGCGACGAACCCAAAATTCAGAAAAATATAATTTTTGATTCAAGATTATCAAAATGATCCAGATATGTCTCCTAATCATATTCATTATAATAATTTTGTTCAATTTAATTAAAAATTAAAATAAAAGTCAAAGTTTTTAACAAACTTTTAGCTGTACTTTTATTTTATTTGATACTTTTTTAAAATTAATGCTGGTATATTCGGACAGTCCTTTTCCCTACTAATCTAAATATATAATATTTACCTAACTTCGTTCACGAAACAAGAGAGTAAAATGCAAAAGAAAGTCTATTATCGAATTTTGACCGAACGTTGAAGTCTCCATGCGTTTCTTATGAAGTAACCCCAAGAAGCGTAAGCGACGAACCAAAATTCAAAAAACTATTATTTATCATTAGAAATGATCAAAATGCTAATCCAGTGTAAGCAAAATTATTTCTTTTAAACTCTCCTCTTATA